>PVKP010013216.1:0-56109 GCA_004027715.1 Plecturocebus donacophilus
CACTTTATTTATTTCCATCACCCAGCAGGATTTGCAGAATAATTGCTTAGAACTAGAATACTTATTTAGCTTATTTAGATTTTTACATTACACATCCCTTTCTCTCTCTCTCTTTTTTTTTTTTCTGAGCTGCAGCCAGAGATTGCTGGCTGGCTTACAGAAATAAGCAGGCTTAGTTTAAAATGCAGTCAAAAACTTAAAAACAACTAGTGAGACTAGAAGTTCATGAGAAAGGTATGATAAGTTTTGAAACATAATTTTTTTTAGATTTTTTTCTTTGTTAAAAACAACTCACAGTAGACTGAGTTGTTTGCAAAATAGATTTTAGTATTATACCTGGCCTGACTATTTGAACATAGTGCAGCCAGAATAACCACCTCTACATAGGCCTGTTTGATAGGCTTTGATGGAACTCTGTTCCAAAAGGAATCTTAGATAGGATTTCTTAAAGCTGGGTCAAGCCATGGGGTTTGTACCCTTAAATATCTATGAGTTGGGTAAACTCCTGTATTTTTCAGGTTTCAAGAGCATAGCATTCCTACCTGTTAGAAAGTGACATTTTTTACTCACCACATGCCAAATGTTCCATATGAGTACTGTGTAGACAAGGTATGAGACCAGTTTTCCCAAGAGGCTGTTACTGGCTTTGCAGTTAAGCTTGATTTCTTAAAGGAAAACACTCATCCAGTTAAAGCCTTGGTAAAAACAACTAGTATATTTCTATTGTGTTTCATTGCATAAGAAAATGGATTTTTCAGCGGAGTGCGGTGTCTCACGCCTGTATTCCCAACACTTTGGGAAGCTGAGGTGGGTGGATCACGAGGTCAAGAGATCAAGACCATCCTGGCCAACATGGCTAAACCCTATCTCTGCTAATAATACACAAATTAGCTGGTCGTGGTGGTGCACAGCTACAATCTCAACTGCTCAGGAGCCTGAAGCAGGAAAATCACTTGAACCCGGGAGGCGGAGGGTGCAGTGAGCTGAGGTTGTGCCCCTGCACTCCAGCTAGACAGAGCAAGATTCATCTAAAAAAAAAATGGATTTTTGTTTTACTGATGCAAAACAACTATATTGTTGTAAGTTAAGAATACTTATAACTAGTTTTTTATTTTTAGCAGAACCAGGCAGAGAGAAATAGACATGGTCCAAATTATGTTTACTGCAGTATACCTTGCTCAGCTGTTAAAAGCTTTCAAGGAAGTTTCTTTTTGACTCTGAAAAACAAAATAAGAATTAGCAATGTTTTAAGGGGAAGTTAAAAACATTGGTTTAGTTTCCTATTAGCTTAATTTATTTCATTAACTTTGTTCTGCTTGATATTCATAAACATTTTAGGTTTTTATGAGTTCTGTACTTTTATCTGTTATCAGAAACCTGCATTTGAGAGCACCTGTTAAAGTCCCACAGCTGATTATAAACCATTTTTAAGAGGATTAAAACAAGACAATCATCTGCCAATGACAAAATGTCCAGAGTTACAGTTAGAAACATGATTGACAAAAAAATTTGGTTATCTTTTTAGTTTACAATAATCCAATATAACAACTTTAATTGTGATTGAGGCATCCCATATGGTTTTGAAACATATGTTAATATTAGCAAACTCAAATATAACCTGAAAACAATTAGACATCTTTTTTACAATCCCATGTACCTAAACATGTTAAATAATTCTATTTGCCTTTCTTTGGATGCTCTTTGTAGCACCAAAAAGCCAGGCATCAGGAAAGACTACCTTGAGACGTAAGTTTGATTTTGGGGAGCTTCTTAAATATGTTCGAAGTCTAAAACACTTAATGTTATACAATAGAATTTTAAATTACCGTAAGTTATTTCTTTTGCCAATATGAAGGATTAAAAATTTGAAAAAGCAAAAATGTTTTATTAGCCCTTACTATTATATAAAAATCCTGTTTAAAGGAGAAAGCCAAATTTTACTCTTGCATTAGTTTACTACTAATGTTAACCCCAAAATCAATAAAATCTTATAGACAATTCTATTTAATCTTAAACAGTTTTACCATGAAGTGAGATTTTTACAAATGTGTTATAAATTTTTACAAATTTTGCTAAAGAGATTAGCATCTTTTAAAAACCTTGTGCTTTTATTTAAATCTTAAAGAAATAAACGTGATATTTCTTTGAATGTAAATATGTTTACACAGTTTTTTTTGCAAAATTCATTTTTACAGTACTTTAAAATTTTGCTTGAAAACTTCCACTTTATTTAAGACAATCTTTTATTCCTAGCAAAAATGTACATTTTATGCCTTATAATTTTTTATTTAAAAATTTTACTGTTCTTAACACACTTTGCATTCAAATCCATTTTTATTAGTCTTGATTACGTGTTATAATGATAACTTTTTATAATTTAATTTAACGTAAAACCTGGTACTTTTTTTTCTTTTTTTTTTATTGCACTTTAGGTTCTGGGGTACATGTGAAGAACATGCAGGATTGTTTCATGGGTATATACATGGCAATGCAGTTTGCTGCCTCCAACCCCATCACCTATATCTGGCATTTCTCCCCATGTTATCCCTCCCCAACTCCCTTCCCCCCACTGTCCCTCCCCTATTCCCCCTAAACAGACATCAGTGTATGATGCTTGCCTCCCTGTGTCCATGTGTTCTCATTGTTCAACACCTGCCTATGAGTGAGAACATGTGGTGTTTGGTTTTCTGTTCTTGTGTCAGTTTGCTGAGAATGAGGGTTTCCAGGTTCATCCATGTTCCTACAAAGGACATGAACTCATCATTTTTTAAGGCTGCATAATATTCCATGGTGTATATGTGCCACATTTTCCCTATCCAGTCTATCATCGATGGGCATTTGGGTTGGTTCCAAGACTTTGCTATTGTAAACAGTGCCTCAATGAACATATGTGTGCATGTGTCTTTATAATAGAACAATTTATAATCCTTTGGATATATACCCAGTAATGGGATTGCTGGGTCAAATGGTATTTCTATTTCTAGATCCTTAAGGAATTGCCACACTGTCTTCCACAGTGGTTGAACTAATTTACACTCCCACCAACAGTGTAAAAGTATTCCTATTTCTCCACATCCTCTCCAGCATCTGTTGTCTCCAGATTTTTTAATGATTGCCATTCTAACTGGTGTGAGATGGTATCTCAATGTAGTTTTGATTTGCATTTCTCTAATGACCAGTGATGATGAGCATTTTTTCCTATGTTTCTTGGCCTCATATATGTCTTCTTTAGAAAAGTGTCTGCTCATATCCTTCACCCACTTTTGAATGGGTTCTTTGTTTTGTTTTGTTTTGTTTCTAAATCTGTTTCAGCTCTTTGTAGATTCTGGATATAAGTCCTCTGTCAGATGGGTAGATTGTGAAAATTTTTTCCCATTCTGTTGGTTGCTGGTTCACTCTAATGATTGTTTCTTTTGCTGTGCAGAAGCTGTGGAGTTTAATTAGATCCCATTTGTCTATTTTGGCTTTTGTTGCCAATGCTTTTGGTGTTTTAGTCATGAAGTCCTTGACTATGCCTATGTCCTGAATGGTTTTGCCTAAGTTTTCTTCTAGGGGTTTTATGGTGTTAGGTCTTATGTTTCAGTCTTTAATCCATCTGGAGTTAATTTTAGTGTAAGGTGTCAGGTAGGGGTCCAGTTTCTGCTTTCTGCACATGGCTAGCCAGTTTTCCCAACACCATTTATTAAACAGGGAATCCTTTCCCCATTGCTTGTTTTTGTCAGTTTGTGAAAGATCAGATGGTTGTAGATGTGTGGCATTGCCTCCGAGGCCTCTGTTCTGTTCCATTGGTCTCTATATCTGTTTTGCTACCAGTACTATGCTGTTTTGATTACTGTAACCTTGTAGGATAGTTTGAAGTCAGGCAGCGTGATGCCTCCAGCTTTGTTCTTTTTGCTTAGAATTGACTTAGCTATGTGAGTTCTCTTTTGGTCCCATATGAAGTTTAAGGTGGTTTTTTTCCAGTTCTGTGAAGAGGGTCATAGGTAGCTTGATGGGGATAGCATTGAATCTATAAATTACTTTGGGCAGTATGGCCATTTTCACAATATTGATTCTTCCTAACCATGAGCATGGAATGTTTTTCCATATGTTTGTGTCCTCTCTTATTTCTTTGAGCAGTGGTTTGTAGTTCTCCTTGAAAAGGTCCTTTACATCCTTTGTCAGTTTTATTCCTAGGTATTTTATTCTCTTTGTGGCAAATGTGAATGGCAGTTCATTCTTGATTTGGCTCTCCTTAAGTCTGTTATTGGTGTATAGGAATGCTTGTGATTTCTGCACATTGATTTTGTATCCTGAGACTTTGCTGAAGTTGTGTTTCAGTTTCAGGAGATTTTGGGCTGAGACAATGGGGTTTTCTAAATATACAATCATGTCATCTGCAAATAGAGACAATTTGACTTCTTTCTTTCCTAATTGAATACCCTTTATTTCTTTTTCTTGCCTGATTGCTCTGGCTAGAACTTCCAATACTATATTGAATAGGAGTGGTGAGAGAGTGCATCCTTGTCTAGTGCCAGATTTCAAAGGGAATGCTTCCAGTTTTTGCCCATTCAGTATGACATTGGCTGTGAGTTTGTTATAAATAGCTTTTATTATTTTGAGATGTGATTAGTGTCTGCTTCTCTCTGAAGTTGAAAAAAAAAGAGAATTGTAGATTGGAGTTGAGAATATTTGGATAAATGCATGTTTCATAGCATATCTATTGAGAAAGAGAGAGATGTGTTCATACAGGAGTCAATATTAATATGTACCTTTCCAAACTCTGTTTGCTCAGAGGTTGCAGAAGCAGCAACACTTCAGAATTAATGAACATACCTAGCTCTCATATCATGGTTTCTAAGTACTATTCTTCAATTTTAAAAAAAAGCAAGACTACTTGTAATAATAGATAATTCTAGCACTGGGGTGGAAAATGTAAGTTAAGGTAGAATATTGTGAAGCCAAAAAGTTTGAAAGTGCTTTATAAACAACAGAAGCAGCCATGTCAGAGAAAATCAACCTGAAAGACTTCCCAGGAGCCCAAGCTTGAAAAATGTGAGAAACACAATAAATATTAATAGCATTGGATTAAAACCCAAAGGATAAAAGAAATATCCATGAATCCATACAGATAGAGAAAAAAACAAGAAAAGAAAAAAATTTCTTTACAAAACTCCAACTACTAATCAATGTAGACAGATAATGCAAAATAGAAAATCACCACTAAGACCCACAGTAATAATTACTACAGACAAGATGTACTTTAAAATGCAAAAATTGTCAGTAAAATTTAAAGGAGAAACTGTGTATTTACATAGCCCCAAAGTATCTGCTTCCAAATGTTTATAAATATCATTTCCTCGTAATTTCTTTATAAGACTTATGACTATTTAAGAAAAAAATTATAACACAGTATTGTGATATATATAATGTGTAGATGTAAAATATATGAATAGCACAAAGAATAGAAGGAGGTAATTGAAATTATTCAACAGCAAGTTGTTCATACTTTACATTTATTAAAATAGTACAGTATAAACTCCAGGTAGATTGTGATATGTTATAGATGCATTTGGCAATTCCTGGAGAAACCACTAAGAAATGTAAAGAGATGTCACTTAAATGCTAATAAAGAAATTTAATTATATACCAAAAAGTATTTGCAGAAGAATGTTTATAGACATTTTAGTCATAATAGCTTAAAGCAGGGAACAACCTAAATATCCATCTCTAGGAAAATATACGAACAAATTGTATCTCATTCATCCAAGAGAATACTACCCAGCCATAGGAAAAAAAACCAAAAAACAGAAACAGAACTACTAAATCACAAATCATGCATGTATCTCATAAGCCTGCCAGATAAGACAAGCTTGAAATAAAATAATACATATTGTATGATGTCAGGCAAAATGAATCAATGGTTAAAAAAAAAATAGCCTGCGGTGGAGAATAAAATTATCTGGAAAAAAGCATGAAGAAATTATCTGATAATTCTTTTTAAATCCATTATTCTATGGAGTCACTCATGCTAAAGGTGACATAATCAAACAAAAATGTAAGGAAATAGGTAGATCCTAAAGCAGTCCAGATTTTATTTTATTCTGTAAACAGCAGATTTTAACAAAAAATTTCTACAGTAATTCTTTTCAGAAATAATAACCTGAAGTCCTTGTTTTCATTTTACAAAACCCACAGTTCTGCTATTTCACAGTGAGATTTGAGACTAAATAGGTACAATTTTGATGGTGACAGAACGATATCAATGTCTAAAGTTTTGGTCTATCTCTAAAAATTGAGGAGACGACCAAAAGAGAGAAATTGTTAAATCAATTATAGCCAGCCGGGTGTGGTGGCTCATGCCTGTAATCCAAGCACTTTGGAGGCCAAGGTGGGCAGATCACCTGAGGTCGGGAGTTCAAGACCAGCCTGACCAACATGATGAAACCCCGTCTTTATTAAAAAAAAATCAATTATAGCTGAAAGCTGCCATTTTTTTCTGTTTAATTTTTGTCAATAAGTTTTCTGTAGATAGTAAACTAAAACCTAACTGGATATGTAAATAGACTGTAACCCACTCTTGGACCAACAACTGTGTTGTTGGCAACAAAAGGATATCAGCTGTTCAAACCATGTTTGGGTAAGGCAAATCTCAAGCTGTAATCAATCTGGCTGTTTCTGTACCTCACTCCCACTGTGTATGTCAATGCTTTTTCTGTTCGTAAATCTTTTTTCACCATGTGGCTATGTGCATTTTCTCTGAGCCTACTCTGGATCCATAGGCTGCCCAATTTGCAAATCATTCTTTGCCCATTTAAACTTTTTTTTTTTTTTTTGAGTTGGAGTTTCGCTCTTGTTACCCAGGCTGGACTGCAATGGTGAGATCTCAGCTCACCGCAACCTCCGCCTCCTGGGTTCAAGCAATTCTCCTGCCTCAGCCTCCCAAGTAGCTGGGATTACAGGTGCGTGCCACCATGCCCAGTTAATTTTTGTATTTTTAGTAGAGACAGGGTTTCACCATGTTGACTAGGATGATCTTCATCTCTTCACCATGCGATCCACCCGCCTCAGCCTCCCAAAGTGCTGGGATTATAGGCGTAAGCCACCATGCCCAGCCTTAATTTTTAAATTATTTTTTATGAAGACAGGATTTTACTGTGTTGCCCAGGCTGCACTTGAATTCTTGAGTTCATGTAATTCTTTCATACCAACCTCTGAAATGCTAGGATTACAGGTGTGAGCCACTGTGTGCTCTTGCAAATTCTTGAGAGCATTATTCCCAATGATAAACAGTACTATATTGGCACAAATTTAAAAGAAATGTGGGCTGGGCACTCTGGCTTACACTGGTAAGCCCAGAATCTTGAGAGGCTGAGGCACGCAGATCACTTGAGGTCAGGAGTTTGAGACCAGCCTGGCCAACATAATGAAACCCCATTTCCACTAAAAATACAAAAATTAGTCAGGCATGGTGACAAGCACCTGAAATTCCAGCTACTTGAAAGGCTGTGGTAGGAAAATTACTTCAACTTGGGAGGAAGATGTTACAGTGAGCCAAGATTGCACCACTGCACCCCAGCCTGGGTGACAGAACAAGGCCCTGTCTCAAAAGAAGTTAAATAAATCAATAGAAAATAAGATAAAAAGAATCTGGCTTCTATTGTAGAAGTGTCACTCTCCAGGATTTTAAGAGTCTAGGGCAGCTACTTTAGTAGTGTCATCTACGGAGGTGCATGAGCTTTGGAGTCAGACAGGGTTGATCCTGAGTCTCAGCCCAGCCCCTTAGTTGCTGTATGTCTTTGGACAAGATTCTTGATGTGAAAGAGTTTTATAAACCACATATGCAAAAAAAAAAAAAAAAAAAAGGCAGAATGATATTGACTTCAAAAATTGTAGCAGTTTTTAGTTTTTTCTGTATCCATGCCTATTGCCTGGTGCTTTTAAATCTATTCCTATCGAGATCCACCACAATGTTTCCCAAACCCTAGATTGTGCTGGCCTTATTCACTTAGAGCAATAGAAACCTGTGAACATGACAATGTACTACTTTGGGACCAAGACTCAAAAGGTCTTGAATGTTTCTGCTTTTTCTTCTTTTAGAATGCTGCCATCTCTGTGAAAAATGTCCCATGTTAGCCAGCTGGAAGATAAGATACCATGGGGAAAGGAAGCAAGGTGTCCCTGTTGACAGCCTCAGAGGCAGAAGCTCATCCCCAGAAGTACAGCTGCTTATTCAACAAACAGCTGAAGATACATGTCTGGAGGAGCTCAGCTGAGACAAAAAGAATGGCCTCACTGAGCCCAGCCTAAATAGGTGAGCATCTCAATTATGAGCAAATAAGTTTGGAATGATTTGTTATGCCGCAATAGCTAACTAATGCATGCACCCAATGCGGATGGGATGCCAGGATTCAATGACAGGTTGATTACTAGCTCCTTTCTAACAGTGGGCACATACTATAGGTACTTATTTTCCCCCTGAGTTAAAGTTGGATGCCTCATAAGAGAATGCTGAGTAATGCAGAAATATACATGGACACGTATGCATGAAATTGGTGCCTATACTCACATAGCTCCCCCACATCCCATGAGAAAACAGATAACCACAGCCTGACCATTAGGGCCATGGCCAAATAGAAAAGTAAGTTTGCCTTTAGTCTATTTTCTTCATATCTAAACATTGGAGATCAAGACTGCACAGATTTGAATACATAGAAGTTTCTTCTGTGGTCTTATCCTTTGTTCATCTTCTGATCTCTGGAAAAAACGTGGGCAACAAGTGGCCAACAGTGGTCTACCTGTGGTTGTTTTATTCTTGCTGTCCTCTGCTTTTTCTATGGCTACTATCTGTTCCTTCCACAGAGATGAAGAGAGATGTTGGTAGGGAAAGGCTTTTTTCACCTTTGGTAGAAAAGATTTGTTCAGTCCCTTCCCTCCCCTGACATCAGAGCTGTACTTCAATGTAGCAGAATCTCGCTCTATCACCCAGGCTGGAGTGCAGTGGGCGATCTCGGTTCACTGCAACCTCTGCCTCCTGGGTTCAAGTGCTTCTCATACCTCAGCCTCCAGAGTAGCTGGGATTACTGGTGCCCGCCACCACACCCAGCTAATTTTTATTTTTAGTAGAGACGGGATTTTGCCATGTTGGCCAGGCTGCTCTCCAGCCCCTGACCTCTGGTGATCCACCCTCCTCGGCCTCCCGTAGCGCTGAGATTACAGGCTTAAGCCACGCCCCCGGCCTATCACTCTACAACCAGCCCAGCATCTGATCACATCTTCCGTCACTCAGGGCCTGAGGGGGCGGGGATTTAAGCACTACGCAATCAGGAACGCTAGGTTGGAACCGTCCAATCAGGCACGCAGCTGGAGCGGAAGGGGCGGCTTCCGGGATGTGGGGCCGGACCGTTTTTCTCGTTGCAGCCGGAGTTCCAGGTCTCGTGTTCGCTGCTCTGTGACCTCAGCCTCTTCGGCCCTGTGACCTGCAGGTATTGGGAGATCCACACCTACGACGCTAGGACCCTCTGGAAGCCTAGAAATGGTGAGTCCAGTCCAACACCCCGAGAAAGGGAATGGGCCCTGGCGGGACTCAGGCCTCCGCGCAGTCAGCGCCACAGTGTGCACCTGGAGTTCTTGCCCGTGTGCACCTGGAGTTCTTGCCCGTGTGCACCTGGAGTTCTTGCCCAGCTGGGCCTCAGTGCCCTTCAGCAATAAGATGGCGGCTGCGCGACAGCTGGGACCCAGGCGTCCTGTCTCTTCCCTGAGCAGTGACTGTGCCCTGGCCTGGAGCCCTCTCTGGGCAGCTCTGCACCCGTAGCGCCACATCTGTCCCAGATTATGCAGGGACCACTGCAGGATTATCAGGGGAGAATCCTGACTGGGGTGCAGGTTCGTGAATGGGAACAGGGTTCATGAATGGGTCAGGGTTCGTGTATGACCATGAGGTTTTCAGTTTTTCTTTTCTCATATTAAAAATTTATGGCAGTCACCACTGAAATAATAAAGAATTTAATCGAATTCAAAAATTGTAGCGCACCCAGCTATGGTTTGTAGTTTATGGTCTATGGAAGGAAAGAGTTTTATAAGGTGTGTAATGAAGAAAACCAAATTCAGTAATTGGTTAGGTATGGTTACGTAGTTTCTTAATTAGTGCAATCAAGATGGAAATTTCCTGGTTATGTAATCAAAGGTTAATTGGATGTTTATACTTTGTTAAGCCTGAATTTTGTTTCCTCCAATGTAGTAATTTACCAAAAAACAAACAAAAACGCACTTGAATTAGATTTTTTAAAAAGTAGAAATCAGGGACTAGAGCCACCTCAGTCTAATTGCCTGCTACTTAATTATTCTTAATTATTTTTCCAATGGTGGTTTGCTACATCCATCCCCCAATCACCTACATTAGGCATTTCTCCTAATGTTTTCCCTCTCCAATTCCCCCACCTCTTGCCATCTCTCCTCCAGTCCCCTTACCCCCCAATAGGCCCCAGTGTGTGATGTTTCCCTCCCTGTGTCCATGTGTTCTCATTGTTCAACACCCACTTTATCAGTGAGAACATGTGGTGTTTGTTTTCTGTTCTTGTGTCAGTTTGCTAAGAATGATGGTTTCCAGCTTCATCCATATCCCTACAAAGGACATGAACTCATCTTTTTTTATGGCTGCCTAGTATTCCATGGTGTATATGTGCCACATTTTTTTGTCCAGTCTATCATTGATGGACATTTGGGTTGGTTCCAGGTCTTGCTATTGTAAACAACACCACAATGAACATATGTGTGCATGTGTCTTTATAATAGATCAATTTATAATCCTTTGGGTATATACCCAGTAATGGGATTGCTGGGTCAAATGGTATTTCTATTTCTAGATCCTTGAGGAATCGCCAAACTGTTTTCCACAATGGTTGAACTAATTTACACTCCCACCAACAATGTAAAAGCGTTCCTATTTCTCCACATCCTCTCCAGCATCTGACTCCAGATTTTTTAATGATTGCCATTCTAACTGGTGTGAGATGGTATCTCAATGTGGTTTTGATTTGCATTTCTCTAATGACCAGTGATGATGAGCATTTTTTCGTATGTTTGTTGGCTGCATGAATGTTTTCTTTGGAAAAGTGTCTGTCATAGCCTTCACCCACTTTTTGATGGATTGTTTCTTTCTTGTAAGTTTGTTTTAGTTCCTTGTAGATGGTGGATATTAGCCCTTTGTCAGATGTGTAGCTTGCAATCATTTTTTTCTACTCTGTTGGTTGCCGGTTCACTCTAATGATTGTTTATTTTGCGGTGCAGAAACTCTTAAATTTAATTACATCCCATTTGTCTATTGTGGCTTTTGTTGCCATTGCTTTTGATATTTCAGTCATGAAGTCCTTGCCTATGTCTATCTGAATGGTATTGCCTAGGTTTTCTTCTAGGATTTTTTAATGGTGTTCTTGTGTTTAAATCTTTAATCCATTTGCAGTTAATTTTTGTATAAGATGTATAAAGGGGTCCAGTTTCAGCTTTCTGCACATGGCTAGCCAATTTTCCCAACACCATTTATTAAACCGGGAATCCCTTCCCCATTGCTTGTTTTTGTCCAGTTTGTCAAAGATCAGATGGTTGTAGATGTGTGGCATTCTTTCTGAGGCCTCCGTTCTGTTCCATTGGTCTATATCTTTGTTTTGGTACCAGTATCGTGCTGTTTTGATTGCTATAACCTTGTAGTATAATTTGAAATTAGCTAGCATGATGCCTTCAGCTTTGTTCTTTTTGCTTAGGATTGTCTTGGGTATACAGGCTCTTTTTTGGTTCCATATAAAGTTTAAGGTGGTTTTTTCCAGTTCTGTGAAGAAGGTCAATGGCAGCTTGATGGAGATAGCATTGAATATATAAACTACTTTGGGCAGTATGGCCATTTTCATGATATTCTCTCTATCCATGAGCATGGAATGTTTTTCAATCCATTTGTGTCCTCTCTTATTTCCTTGAGCAGTGGTTTGTAGTTCTTGAAGAGGTCCTTTGCGTCCCTTGTTAGTTGTATTTAGGTATTTTAATTTCTTTGTAATAATTGTGAATGGGAGTTCACTCATGGTTTGGCTGTTTTTCTGTTATTGGTGTGTAGGAATGCTTGTGATTTTTACACGTTGGTTTTGTATCCTGAGACTTTGCTGAAGTTGCTTATTAAGGAGATTTTGGGCTGAGACGATGGCGTCTTCTAAATATAAAATCACATCATCTACAAATGGAGACAGTTTGACTTCCTCTTTTCCTAATTGAATACCCCTTAATGTTTTTTTCTTGCCTGATTGCTTTGGCTAGAAATTCCAATACTGTGTTGAATAGGAGTGGTGAGAGAGGGCACCCTTGTCTAGTGCCAGTTTTCAAATGGAATGCTTCCAGTTTTTGCCCATTCAGTGTGATATTGGCTGTGGGTTTGTCATAAATAGCTTTTATTATTTTGAGATACGTTTCATTGATACCTAGTTTATTGATAGTTTTTAGCATACAGGGCTGTTGAATTTTGCCAAAGACCTTCTCTGCATCTATTGAGATAATCATGTGTTTTTTGTCTTTGGTTCTGTTTATGTGATGGATTATGTTTATAGATTTGCATATGAACCAGCCTTGCATCCCTGGGAGGAAGCTAACTTGATCTTGATGGATAAGCTTTTTGATATGCTGTTGGATTCAGTCAGCTGGTATTTTATTGAAGATTTTCGTATCAATGTTCATCATGGATATTGGCCTGAAATTTTCTTTTTTAGTTGTGTCTTTGCCAGGTTTTGGTATCAGGATGATGCTGGTCTCATAAAATGAGTTAGGGAGGATTTCATCGTTTTGTATTTGGAATAGTTTCAGAAGAAATGGTGCCTGCTCCTTTTTGTATGTCTGGTAGAATTTAGCTGTGAACTCGCTGATCCTGGAATTTTTTTTGGTTGGTAGGCTGTTAATTGCTGCCTCAACTTCAGACCTTGTTATTAGTCTATTCAGGGATGCAACTTCTTCCTGGTTTAGTCGTGGGAGTGTGCAAGTGTCCAGGAATTTATCCATTTCTTCCACATTTACTGATTTATGTGCATAGAGTTGTTTGTAGTAATCGCTGATGGTAGTTTGTATTTCTGTGGAATTGGTGGTAATATCCCTTTTATCATTTTTTATTGCATCTATTTGAATGTTCTCTTTTTTTTTTATTAGGCTGGCTAGTGGTCTATTTTGTTGATCTTTTCAAAAAACCAGCTCCTGGATTCATTGATTTTTTTTTGAAGGGTTTTTTTTTAATGTCTCTATCTCCTTCAGTTCTGCTCTGATCTTAGTTATTTCTTGTCTTCTGCTAGCTTTTGAATTTGTTTGATCTTGCTCCATTAGTTCTTTTAATTGTGATGATAAGGTGTCAATTTTAGAACTTTTCTAACTTTTCGTGTGGGCATTTAGTGCTATAAACTTCCCTCTAGACACTGCTTGAAATGTGTCCCAGAGATTCTGGTACGTTGTGTCTTCATTCTTATTGGTTTCAAAGAAGATCTTTATTTCTACCTTTGTTTCATCATTTATCCAGTAGTCATTCAGGAGCAGGTTGTTCAGTTTCCATGTAGTTGTGTGGTTTTGAGTAAGTTTCTTAATCTCGTGTTCTAATTTGATTGCACTGTGGTCTGAGAGACTGGTTGTTACGATTTCTGTTCACTTGCATTTGCTGAGGAGTGATTTACTTACAATTATGTGGTCAATTTTAGAGTAGGTGCAATGTGGTACTGAGAAGAATATAAATCTGTGGATTTGCAGTGGAGAGTTCTGTAGATGTCAATTAGGTCTGCTTGGTCCAGATATTAGTTCAGTCCTGGATATCCTTATTAATTTTCTGTCTCATTGATTTGCCTAATATTGACAGTGGCGTGTTAAAGTCTCTCACTATTATTGTGTGGGAGTCTAAGTCTTTTTGTAGGTCGTTAAGAACTTGCTTTATGTATCTGGGTGCTTCTGTATTGGGTGCATATATATTTAGGATAGTTAGCTCTTGTTGCAGTGATCCTTTTACCATTATGTAATCCCTTCTTTGTCTCTTTTTATCTTGGTTGGTTTAAAGTCCATTTTATCAGAGACTAGGATTACAACCCCTGCTTTTTTTTTTTTTTCTTTTCTCTTCATTTTCTTGGTAAATCTTTCTTAATCCCTGTATTTTGACTCTATGTGTGTCTTTGCACGTGAGATGTGTCTCCTGAATACAGCATACTGATGGGTCTTGACTCTATCCAATTTGCCAGTCTGTGTCTTTTGACTGGGGCATTTAGTCCATTTACATTTAAGGTTAATATTGTTATGTGTGAATTTGATCTTGCCGCTTTGATACTGGCTGGTTGTTTTGCCCGTTAGTTGATGCAGTTTCTTCATTGTGTCGATGGTCTTTACCATAGTTTTGCAGTGGCTGGTGCTAGTTGTTCCTTTCCATATTTAGTGCTTCCTTCAGGAGCTCTTGTAAGGCAGGCCTGGTGGTGACAAAATCTCTCAACAATTACTTGTCTGTAAAGGATTTTCTCCTTCACTTAGGAAGCTTAGTTTGACTGGATATGAAATTCTGTGTTGAAAGTTCTTTACTTTAAGGAGTTGAATATTGGCCCTCACTCTCTTCTGGCTTGTAGGGTTTCTGCCAAGAGATGTTCTTTGCGTCTCATGGGCTTCCCTTTGTGAGTAACTTGACCTTTCTCTCTGGCTGCCCTTAGCATTTTTTCCCTTCATTTCAACCTTAGTGAATCTGACGATTATGTGCCTTGGGGTTGCTCTTCTTGAGGAATATCTTTGTGGTTTTCTCTGTATTTCCTGGATTTGAATGTTGGCCTGCCTTGCTAGGTTGGGAAAGCTCTCCTGGATAATATTCTAAAGAGTGTTTCCCAGCTTGGTTTCATTCTTCCTGTCACATTCGGGTACACCAATCAAACGTAGGTTAGGTCTTTTCACATAATCCCATATTTCTTGGATGTTTCATTCATTTCTTTTCACTCTTTTTTCTCTAATCTTGCCTTCTCATTTTATTTCATTGAGTTGATTTCAATCTCTGGTATCCTTTTTTCTCTTGATGGCTCTGCAATTGAAACTTGTGTATGCTTCCCGAATTTCTCGTATGGTATTTTTCAGCTCCGTCAAGTCATTTATGTTCTTCTCTTAGCTGGTTATTCTGGTTAGCATTTTGTCTAACCTTTTTTCAAGGTTCTTAGTTTCTTTGCATTGGGTTAGAACATGCTTTTTTAGCTCAGAGAAGTTTGTTATTACCCACCCTCTGAAGCCTGCTTTCAATTTGTCAAACTCATTCTCCATCCAGTTTTATTCCCTTACTGGTGAGGAGTTCTGATCCCTTGGAGGAGAAGAGGCATTCTGGTTTTTGGTGATGTCAGCCTTTTTGTGCTGATTTCTTTGCATCTCCGTGGATTTATCTAAGAAGTTGGATTTATCTTTGAAGTTGATGACTTTCAGATGGGGTCTCTGAGTCAATGTCCTTTTTGTTGATGTTGAAGCTGTTTCTTTCTGTTTTTTAGTTTTCCTTCTAACAGTCAGGGCCCTCTACTGCAGGACTGCCGGAGGTTCACTCCAGAGCCTGCTTGCCTGGGAATCACCCATGGGGGCTGCAGAACAGTAAGGATTGCTGCCTGTTTCTTCCTCTGGTACTCCTCTGTCCCAGAGGGGTACCCACAGATGTCAGCCAGAGCTCTCCTGTATGAGGTGTCTCTTTGGATATATGGGGGTCAGGGAGCCACTTGAGGAGGCAGTCTGTCCTTTTTCAGAGCTCAAGTGCTGTGCTGGGAGCTCTGTTACTCCCTTCACAGCTGCTGGGCAGGGACATTTAAGTCTGCTGAAGTGGAACTCACAGCCACCCACTTTTCCCCTTTTCTGTGCTCTGTCCTGGGAAGGTGGGGCTTTATTTATAAGTCCCTGATGGACTACTGCCTTTTTTCAGAGATGCCCTGCCTGGCAAGGAGGGAGCCTGATCTCTCCCCTGCATTTTTTACAGGTATCCCAGGCAGAGTATTATTATATCTACTCCTAAACCCCCATTCCTGCAGCCTAATTCTGGCTTGCAGTAAAATACTAAATTTCCAGTTCATTCTTACCTTCCCAAATGTCAGTTTTTCCTCTCTGATTCACATTACTATTTGTCTTTTAGTGTACATTTTTGATATCGTATTTTAATTATGTTAACAAAGCATTGGGTGGAACTTTTAATAATATTTGTTTTCTGTTTGTTAATATTTCCCATGAGAAGAAAGCAAACAGTAATCTCTTGACACTGTATTGTAAAAAATCTTCGTGCCTTTTTTTTTTTTTTTTTTGAGACAAAATCTCACTCTGTCACCCAGGCTGGAATGCAGTGGCATGATATTGGCTCACTGCAATCTCTGCCTCTCAGATTCAGGCAATTCTCCTGCCTCATTCTTCTGAATAGCTTGGATTACAGGCATGCACTACCCTACCCAGCTAATTTTTGTATTTTTCATAGAGATGGGGTTCACCATGTCGGTCAGGCTGGTCTTGAACTCCTGACCTCTTAATCTACCCACCTCAGCCTTTCAAAGTGTTAGGATTACAGGCATGAGCCACTGCACCTGGCTGTACCTTTTTCTTTTCTCCTAGGCCTAGTAATTTTATCAGAATGTTTTGAGGTAAAGGTTTTTCTTTGGAAACTTTATGGAGTGATGTGTTTTCAGCCATTCTTCGTTTTTGTTTTTGTTTTTTCCTGGTCCTGGATTTCAGTACTGTCTAGGAATTAACTAAAATACCCCCCATTGCTATGTCTGCTAGAGTGTCTAGTGAATATCAGCTCCAGGTCATTTTCTCCCATAGGACAACCTTAGGTGTGGAGTGTAGCCTTTCAGTGAAGCAAGTGGATCCCCTGGGATTGAGATAAATCTACTGGCTTAGTCTTTCTTTGAAAAGCTAACCCTTGAGACATTGAGATTGTCTTCAATCAACCCAGCCTCCATTTCTTGAAGGCATATTGCTGGCCAGCCAATCAGATGCTGATATTGCAGGGTAAACACTGAAATAATTTCTGTCCCCTTCATTCTCTAAGGGGGCAGAAGAATAGTGAAAGAAATATAATTTTTAAAAAGTGAAAGAAAAATAGAATCTGTGAAATAAAAAATGGTATCACAAAAGACAAAAAAAAAAGTGATCACAGTGAGATGGTGTAAGAACTTGCAAAGTAAAATGCAACTGGGGCACTCACTCGAGCATAGTCCAGAATCACCTGAAAAGGGGTTTTGAGCACTTAAACGAATAGGATGGAGTGGGAAAATCTCTCAAGTAATCGGATGGCCTGACTTGACACATTAGTCAGACACATCTGTACCTTGAAAAGATTTGTTCACTTATTTTGACCTCAGTTTTAAGCTGTAAATTGCATTTTATTAGTAGGGATTGAAAGGTAAGAAAATATTTACCAAGGGCAGAAAAGAGGCAAGTTTCAGAATAATATTTAACTATATATTCCATTTGTTAAATTTTTTATTTACCCTTTTCAGAGAATGAGTTTAGGAATTTTCTCTGGTGTGTTTTTTATGGCTTTTTTTTTTTTTTTTTTTTTTTTTTTTTTTTTTTTTTTTTTTTTTTTTTTTTTTTTTTTTTTTTTTTTTTTTTTTTTTTTTTTTTTTTTTTTTTTTTTTTTTTTTTTTTTTTTTTTTTTTTTGGTGGAGTCTTACTCTGTCATCCAGTCTGGAGTGCAATGGCATAATCTTTGCTCACTGCAACCTCCACCTCCAGGGTTCAAGTGATTTTTCTGCCTCAGCTTCCCAAGTAGCTGGGATTACAGGCATGTGC
This sequence comes from Plecturocebus donacophilus, assembly GCA_004027715.1. Lineage (NCBI taxonomy): Eukaryota > Metazoa > Chordata > Mammalia > Primates > Pitheciidae > Plecturocebus > Plecturocebus donacophilus. Next base: position 17,764 of record PVKP010013216.1, read on the forward strand.
CATGATGCCTGGCTAATTTTTTGCATTTTTAGTAGAGATGAGGTTTCACCATGTTGACCAGGCTGGTCTCAAACTCCTGATGTCAGGTAATTCACCCACCTCCGCCTCCAAAAGTTCTGGGATTACAGGCTGAGCCACCATGCCCAATCAGTGATTTTAAACAGAATTTCAAGGCTTAACTTTTAGAATGCTACCAAGGAAAAAAATAAGAAAAATCTTTCTTCCATTTTGACTGTAGAAAATGCTCACATTTCCACAAGAAAATGTGGTAGATAATTGGTGAGTTACGTAGATTCATGAAAACATCAGTTCCTCTTTTTGCAGGGTAAATTTGTGATAGTGAGTATCTCTATTCTATATCCTATATATTGCTTTTTGAGTTTATGCTGAGCTGTATGAACTGAAACTTTGTACCTTCTAGAAATGTTCCCATATGACTAATTGTTTACTACATGATTTTTAATGGCAATAGTAAAATAATAATTTGCTGTCTGAAGAGAATAGATATTTTTGCTTCTCTTATTGAGACATAAAATGTAAGCACTTTAAAATTTCTTTCTCTTATATAAACATTGTGTTAGAGTAATTTTGCTGAATTTTTCAAACACTATCAAAAACCAAGTGAATAACTCTGACATGAAAGTTAAAGCCTCAGCCCAGTGACTCTAAGCTAAGGCTAATACTGAGCCTGGAAAAGGAGGTTATTATAGGATCACTAATTCTTTTCTGGGGAGCCTTCTCTGCAGATATCCCAGCCTACTCACCCCAGCCATGAAAGAAGGCTTTATCCTGAGAGAAGCTACAGAGCCCTGGAAAGCTGGGGACCCAAAGGCAGATGCAGTTAAGGTTAAGCTGGAAGGGGATTGGGAGGGTCTTACTGAAGATGAAATTGTTACTATTTTCAGGTAATTTTTAGACTTTGTAAAATAAAACATAGTTAGATTTATGTTGGAAAAAAATTGAATTTCCGAAGAGTATTGCAACAGGAGGAAGTATCAACTATAAGACCTTTAAGGATTGCAAAGTTTAGGCAGACAAGGGCCTTGTTTCATATGAAAGAGCAAACAGTATTAGAGAGGAGGTGGGAGGGGATGGCAGATGGAGGGTGAAAGAATCAGATTTTAGGTCAGAGAATGTTTTACCCTGAAGTCAGCATGTTCTTAGAAACTACATAAAATGAGGTTGTATGTTGACTCAGACTGGGGGTATCTCAAAGTTTAGAAGCCTATTGAAAGAAAATAAACCAAAGTAATATTTGATTAAGAAATATTTTAGGTTGATCACTGAAAACAAATTCAGCTGAGTTTTTTTGTTTTGTTTTTGTTTTTGAGGAAAAGGAGACAATGTGCAGAGTCAGTGTCTCGCTATGTGATAGATAAGAAAAGAGAGCACTATCTAAGTCATAATGGGAAGGGTGTTTCTTTCTTTCTTTCTTTTTTTATAAAGATGAAGTTTCACCATATTGGTCAGGCTGGTCCTGAACTCCCGATCTCAGGTGATCTGCCCGCCTTGTCCTCCAAAGTGCTTGGATTACAGGAGTGAGCCACCACGCCTGGCCGGGAAGAGTGTTTCTTTCCAGAAACTGTTCCTGGAGCACACAAAGGATGAAAAATTTTATTAATCACAGCTATTGACCAGAATTATCTTTGTGCTTTATCTTTCCCCACCTCTCTTTTTGTTCTATACATTTCTTCTGCTTGACTTTTCTTGGATTGTATCTTTTCTAATAAACTGATAAATGTAACTATAGTGTTTTTCTGAGTTCTGTGAGTAGCTCTATAAAATTATTGAACTCGAGGAAGGTTATGGGAGTCCCCAGTTTTTACACGGTAGCTCAGAAGAAGAGATGGGCATGTGGGGTTTGTGATTGGCATCTGTAGTAAGAACAAAGTTGTGAGACTGAGCCCTGAATCAGGGTCTCTGCTGACTCTGGGTGGTGTCAGAATTCAAATGTTAGACAATGAGTTGGTGTTGGAGAATTGCTTGGTGTTTAGCAAACTCTACAAATTTGGTTCCAGATGAGAGATATAACAGAGGCCTGGTCTGGAATGGACCTCTGGGTGTCTGGGAATGGGAGGCTCTGCTCTTCTGTACACAGGCTGTTAAACTACCCGTTATCCTGTGATTTCAGGTTTCTTCCTAGGGTAAAAGAGGATAAAAACTTAAAGGAAAAAAGTTCGGATAACAGACTCCCTTTTTTCACTGCTGCCATCACAGGATTTCTACCTTCTTGGAAACATATCCACTAGATATTAACTTGTCCACATTCCTCTTGGGATTAGGTACCACCCTCAGGAATTTCACCACAGCATTTTTGATTCTAGTGTTGCTTGCCAAAAACTCACAAAAGTGTCTACAAGTCTCCTGGCATATACCCATCCCCAGACACTGAATCTGCAGCAGCAACCTGTTTTCTCCACCAGCCTAGGATTCTGGACAACCTGTTCATAATCTTATCTGCCTGAATGGACCAAGAAATTAATCAGAGTAGTCACACCTGGACCACTATCTGTATCACAAACCAGTCCTTCCACCTGCATTGCATCCTCTTTAACCCATAGATTCTTTTGTTTTAATTTTTAATTTTGATTTAGGTGTACATATGCCAGTTTGTTATGTAGGTACAATTGTGTAGGGGTTAGTGTGTAGATTATTTTGTCACTGAGGTATTAAGCACAGCACTACACAGGTATTATTTTTCTGATCCTTTTTGTCCTTCCACCCTCCACCCTTAACTAGGCCTCAGTGTCTGTTGTTCCTCTCTTTGTGTCCATGTGTTCTTATTATTTAGCTCTTACTAAAATGATAACATGCATTTGTTTTACTCTTTCTGCATTAGTTTTCTAAGGATAATTGTCTCTGGTTTCATCCATGTTGCTTGCAAATTACATAATCTTGTTTGCTTTTTATGGCAACACAGTATTTCATAATATTTATGTTCCATATTTTGTCTTTATTAACTGTTTTATTTCATTTCTTTTTTATTTTAAGAGACTGGGTCTCACTCTGTCACCCAGGCTAGAGTACAGTGGCATAATCTTGGCTTACTGCAGCCTCAACCTCCCAGGCTCAAGAAATTCTACCTTAAACTACTACAGGTGTGTGCCACCAAGCCCAGCTATTTTTTTTTTTTCTTGTATTTTTTGTTTGAGATGTGGTTTTGCCATGTTGTTTAGGCTGGTCTTGATCTCCTGAGCTCAGGCAGTTCACCTGTCTCAGCCTCCCAGAGTGCTGGAACTACAGGCATGAGCCACTCTACCTTACCATACCATATTTTCTTTATCCAGTCTACCATTGATAGGCATTTAGGTTGATTTCATGCCTTTGCTATTGTGAATAGTGCTGCAGTGAACATGCATGTGCATGTGTCCTTATAATAAAATAATTTATATTTCACTGGGTATATACACAATTACGGGGTTGCTGGGTCAAATGGTAAATCTGTTTTTAGTTCTGTGAAGAATCTCCACATTGCTTTTCACAACGGTTGAACTAATTTACACTCCTGCCAGCAGCACATACCCTTTTTTCTGCCACTTTGCCAGCATCTGTTATTTTTTGACTTTGTAATAATAGTAATTTTTTCTGGTGTGAGGTGGTATCTGATTGCAATTTTTCTTTGCATTTCTCTAGTGATAAGTATCTTTTATATGCTTTTTAGCCACATATATATCTTATTTTGAAAAACAGCACATATATATCTTATTTTAAAAAACATTTATGTTTTGGTTTACTTTTTTTTTGTTTTTTTTTTTAATTTGAGATAAAGTCTCACTCTGTCACCCAGGCTGGAGTGCAGTGGCATAATCTCAGTACACTGGAACCTTTGACTCCTGGGTCGAAGCAATTCTTCTGCCTCAGCCTCCTGAGTGGATGAAATTACAGGTTTCATCCTGTAATTTGATCCACCATGCTCAGCTAATTTTTGTATTTTTAGTAGAGATGAGGTTTAACCATGTTGGCCAGGCTAGTCTCAAACTCCTGACCTCAAGGAATCTTCCCTCCTTGGACTCCCAAAGTGCTGGGATTACAGGTGTGAGCCACCACGCCTAGTATTTTGTATACTTTTTTTGAGATGGAGTTTTACTTTGTTGCCCATGATCGAGTGCAATGGAGTTTTGCTCTTGTTGCCTATGCTGAAGTGCAATGGCATGATCTCAGCTCACTGCAACCTCTGCCTCACAGGTTCAAGAGATTATCCTGCCTCAGCCTCCCAAGTAGCTAGAAATATAGGCATCCACCACCACAACCAACTAATTTTTTTTTTTTTTTTTGCGTTTTTAGTAGAAACAGGGTTTCATTGTGTTGGCCAGGCTGACCTCGAACCCCTGACCTCAGATGAGCCACCTACCTCAACCTCCCAGAGTGCTGGGATTACAGGCGTGAGCCACCACACCCAGCTGCCTTTTGTCTATATATATATTTTTAAGTTTATCAAGTTTATTTATGTATTTATTTAATTTTTGTTTTACTTTAAGTTCTGGGGTACATGTGCAGATCGTACAGGATTGTTACATAGGTATACACATGCTATGGTGGTTTGGTGGTTTTCTGCCTCCATCCGCCTATCACCTACATTAGGTATTTCTCCTAATGTTATCCCTCCCCAATCTCCCCACTCCCTGCTATTCCTCCCCTAGCCCCCCATCCCCCAACAGACCCCAGTATGTGATGTTCCCCTCGCTGTGTCCATGTGTTCTCATTGTTCAACACCCACTTATCAGTGAAAACATGCAATGTTTGTTTTTCTGTTCTTGTGTCAACTTGCTGAGAATGATGGTTTTCAGATTCATCCATTTGCCTGCAAAAGACATGAACTTATCATTTTTTATGGCTGTGTAGTATTCCAGGGGGTATGTACACCATATTTTCTTTATCCAGTCTATCTTTGATGGGCATTTAGGTTGGTTCCAGGTCTTTGCTGTGATAAACAGTGCCACAGTGAACATACGTGTGCATGTGTCTTTATAATAGATTGATTTATAATCCTTTGGGTATATACCCAGTAATGGGATTGCTGGATCAAATGGTATTTCTAGTTCTAGATCCTTGAGGAATCACCACAATGGTTGAACAAATTTACACTCCCACCAACAGTGTAAAAGCATTCCTATTTCTCCACATCCTCTCCAGCATCTGTTGTCTCCAGATTTTTTTTTTTTGAAAGAAAGAAAAAGAGAGAAAAGAAGAAAGAAAGAGCGAAAGAAAAAAAAAGAATGAGAGAGAGAAAGAAAGAGGAAGAGAGAGAGGGAGAGAGAGCAGGATTCTTGTTCTATTGCCGAGGGTAGAATGCAGTCTAAAAATGGGTTTTAAAAACCTCTTTTATGCCAATAATTGTGCTTAACAATGGAGACAGGAAGGAATAAGGGTTGAAAATAACAAACAAGCAGCCAACCAATATTTTACTTAAACCTGTGAGATGCTATGCAATTGCTGAGGAGTGATTTACTCCCAATTATGTGATCACTTTTAAAATAGGTGTAATGTGATACTGAGACAAATATATGTTTTGTGGATTTGGGGTGGAGAGTTCTGTAAATATTTGTTAAGTTTACTTGTTCCAGGTCTGAGTTCAAGTCCTGGATATCCTTGTTAATTTTATATCTCGTTGATCTGTCTAATATTGACAGTGTAATGTTAAAGTCTCCTACTGTTATCGTGTGGGAGTCTAAGTCTCTTTGTAAGTTATTAAGAACTTATCTTACGTATCTGGGTGCTCCTGTATCGGGTGCATATATATTTAGGATCGTTAGTTCTTGTTGCATTGATCCTTTCACCACCATGTAATGTCCCTCTTTTTTTCTTATAGTGTTTGTTGCTTTAAAGTCTGTTTTATCAGAGACGAAAATTGCAGCTTCTTTTTTTTTGTTTTTTGTTTTTTGTTTTTTTTTTTTTTTTTTTTTTTTTTTTTTTTTTTTTTTTTTTTTTGCTCTCCATTTGGTTGGTAAGTCTTCCTCCATCCTTCTGTTTTGAGTCTTTTTGTATCCTTGCATGTGAGATGGGTCTAGATACAGCATACCGATGGGTTTTAGCTTTTTATCCAATTTGCCTGTCTGTGTCTTTTGATTGGGGCATTTAGTCCATTTAAATTTAGGATTAATATTGATATATGTGAGTTTGATATTGCCATTTAATGCTAGCTGGCTGTTTTGCCCATTAGTTGATGTAGATTTTTCATTATGGTGATTCTCTTTACCTTTTTGTATGATTTTGGAATGGCTAATACCGGTTATTACTTTCTATGTGTAGTGCTTCTTTCAGAAGCTCTTGTAAAGCAGGCCTGGTGGTGATGTAATCTCTAAGTGCTTGCTTATTTGCAAAAAATGTTATTTTTCCTTCACTTATGAAGCTTAGTTTGGGTGGATATGAAATTCTGGGTTGAAAGTTCTTTTCTTTAAGGAAGTTGAATATTGGCCCCCACTCTCTTCTGGCTTGTAGGGTTTCTGCTGAGAGATCTGCTGTAAGTCTAATGGGCTTCCCTTTGTGGGTAACCCGAACCTTCTCTCTGGCTGCCCTTAGCATTTTCTCCTTCATTTCAACCCTGGTGAATCTGATGATTATGTGCCTTGGGGTTGCTCTTCTTGAGGAATATCTTTGTGATGTTCTCTGTATTTCCTGGACTTGAATATTGGCCTGCCTTGTTAGGTTGGGGAAGTTTTCCTGGATAATATCCTGAAGAGTATTTTCCAGCTTGGATTCATTCTCTTCATCACATCCAGGTACACCTATCAAATGTAGATTAGGTCTTTTCACATAGTCCCATATTTCTAGGAGACTTTGTTCATTCCTTTTTACCCTTTTTTCTCTAATCTTGCCTTCTCATTTTATTTCATCGAGTTGATCTTCGACCTCTGATATCCTTTCTTCTGCTTGGTCAATTCGGCTGTTGAAACTTGTGCTTGCTTCGCGAAGTTCTCGTGTTGTGTTTTTCAGCTCCATCAATTCACTTATATTCTCTAAGTTGTCCATTCTCGTTAGCATTTCGTTAAATCTTCTTTCAAGGTTCTTAGTTTCTTTGCATTGGGTTAGAACATGTTCTTTTAGCTCTCAGAACTTTCTCATTATCCACCTTCTGAAGCCTGATTCTGTCAGTTCATCATATTCTCCATCAGACTTTGTTCCCTTTCTAATGAGGAGCTGTGATCCCCTGTAGGAGGAGAGGCATTCTGATTTTGAATGTTCTCAGCCTTTTTGCACTGGTTTCTTCCCATTTTTGTGGATTTATCCACCTGTCGTCTTTGTAATTGCCGACTTTCAGATTGGTTCTCTGAGTGGACGTCCGGCTTGTTGGTGATGAAGTTTTTTCTGTTTCTTAGTTTCCCTTCGGCTGATGCCCCTTCCCCACAGAGCTAGGCCTTCCCGGGTTCAGCTGTGCTTGCTGTGAAACTCTCAGTCCTCAGCGCTTCCAATTGCCCTTCTCCTTGTGGGGATGGGAACAGCTGAGCCCAACTAAAAGGGCACCCAGTCCCATATACTCTGCACCGAGAAGTGCCACGCTGGGGCGCTGGCAAAACAGCTGCACCGGCCAAAAGAGTCATGCTGGTGACCTGTGTGGCTCCTCCATTGGGAATCTCCCAGTCTGTGGACAACAAAAATTCATCTGAAATTGTGGCATCCACTTGCTCTCTGCACTTTCACTGGGAGCTACAATCCTGAGCTGCTGCTAATTGGCCATCTTGGATCTCTCTCCGTCCACTGATGAAGTTTTTTCTGTTTCTTAGTTTTCCTTTGGCGGACGCCCGTTCCCCACAGAGCTCAACCTTCCCTGGTTCGGCTGTGCTTGCTGTGAAACTCTCAGTCCTCAGCGTTTCCAATTGCCATTCTCCTTGTGGGGATGGGACCAGCCGAGCCCATCCCGTATACTCCGCACCGAGAAGCGCCACGCCAGGGCACCAGCAAAACAGCCGCGCCAGCCCAAAGAGTCATGCTGGCGACTCGTGGGGCCCATCTGCTGGGAATCTCCCATTCTGTGGGCAACAAAAATTTATCTGAAAGTGAGGCATCCGCTTTCTCTCTGCGCTTTCACTGGGAGCTATAATCCTGAGCTGCTGCTAATTGGCCATCTTGGATCTCTCCCTCGTCTGCAGATTTTTTTAATGCTCACCATTCTAACTGGTGTGAGATGGTATCTCAATGTGGTTTTGACTTGCATTTCTCTAATGACCAGTGATGATGAGCATTTTTTTCATATGTTTGTTGGCTACGTAAATGTCTTCTTTTGAAATGTGTCTGTTCATATCTTTCACCCACTTTTTGATGGGGTTGTTTTTTTGTTATAAATTTTAATTATTTGTAGATTGTGGATATCAGCCCTTCGTCAGATGGGTAGCTTGTAAAATTTTTTTCCCATTGGTTGCTGGTTCACTCAAATGATTGTTTCTTTTGCTGTGTAGATGCTCTTAAGTTTAATTAGATCCCATTTGTCTATTTTGGCTTTTGTCACCATTGCTTTTAATCATGAAGTTCTTAGCTATGCCTGTGTCCTGCATGGTATTGTCTAGATTTTCTTCTAGGGATTTTGTGCAGTTAGGTCTTATATTTAAATCTTTAATCCATCTGGAGTTAATCCATCTTGAGATGGAATCTCACCCTTTCATCCAGGCTGGAATGCAGTGACACAATCTCAGCTCACTGCGACCTCTGTCCACCTCCTGGGTACAAGCAGTTCTCCTGCCTCAGCCTTCCAAGTAGCTGGGCCTGCAGGCATGCTCTACCATGCCTAATTTTTATATTTTAGTAGAAATGGGGTTTTACCATATTGGACAGGCTGGTCTTGAACTCATGACCTCATGAATCACCTGCCTCAGCCTCCCAAAATGCTGGGATTACAAGCATGAGCCACTGCACCTGGCTTGTCTATACTTTTTAAGGTCATTTGTTTGTTTTTTGTAAACTTAAGTATTTATGGATTCTGGATGTTAGACCTTTAACAAAAGTATAATTTGCAAATATTTTCTTTTATTATGTAGGTTGTGTGTTTACTCTGTTGATGGTTTTCTTTGCTATGAAGAAGATATTTAGTTTAATTGGGTCCCATTTGTTGATTTTTGCTGTTGTTGCAATTGCCTTTGGTATTTTCATCATAAAATCTTTGTTATTCCCATGTCTAGAATGGTATTTTCTGGGTTACTTTCAAGGGATTTTTATAATTTTAAGTTTTACATTTAAGGCTTTAATTTATCTTGAGTTGATTTTTTTATATGATGTAAGGAAGGGGTCAAGTTTCAATTTCTACATAGTGCTAGGTGTTTATCCCAGCACCATTTATTAAATAGAGAATTCATCCCACATTCCTCTTGTTAGTTTTGTCAAAGATTGGATGGTTGTAGGTGTGTGGCATTATTTCTTGGCTCTCTATTCTGTTGCACTGATCTATGAGTCTCTTTCTTGTACCAGTATTATGCGGATTTGGTTACTGTAGCCCTGTTGTATAGTTTGCAGTCAGGTAATGTAATGCCTCCAGCTTCATTCTTTTTGCTTAGGATTGTCTTGGCTAGTCATGCTCTTTTTTTGTTCCATGTGAATTTTTAAATAGTTTTTTATAGTTCTCTTAAGAATGTTTTTGTTAGTTTGATAAGAATAACATTAAATCTCTTCTTTTTTTGGGCAATGTGTCCATTTTAATGATGTAGATCTTTTCTACCTATGAACATAAAATGGTTTTCCATTTATTTGTGTTATCTCCGACTTTTTTTTTTTTTCTTTTTTGAGTCAGAGTCTCACTCTGTCACCCAGGCTGGAGTGCAGTGGCACAATCTCGGGTCACCACAACCTCTGCCTCCTGGGTTCAAGCAATTCTCTTGCCTCAGCCTTCTGAATAGCTGAGATAACAGGTACCCACCACCATGCCCAGCTAATGGTTGTATTTTTGTAGAGATGGGATTTCACCATATTGGACAGGCTGCTCTCAAACTCTTGACCTCATGATCCACCCACCTAGGCCTCCCAAAGTGCTGAGATTACAGGCCTGAGCCACAGCACCCAGCCAACTGTAGGGTTTTCTAGATACGGAATTATGTCATCTGCAAACGGGTGGTTTGACTTCCTTTCTTCCTGTTTGAATGCCTGTTATTTTATCTCTTGTCTTATTGCTGTGGTCAGGACTATCAATTTTATGTTAAATAGAAGTGGTGAGAGAAGGTATGCCAATTTTCAAAGAGAAATGCTTTCAGCTTGTGTCTGTTCAGTATGTTTGCTTTGAGTTTGTCATAGATAACTCATTATTTTCAAGTTTGTACTTTGAATGCCTAGTTTTTTGAAGATTTTAAACATAAAGGAAGATAAATTTTATTAAAATCTTTTTCTGCATCTATTGAGATAATTTTTTCATCTTTGTCTTTAGTTCTCTTTATGTGATAAATAACATTTATTAATTATTGCATATTCAACCAACCTTGCATCCTAGGGATAAAGCCTATTTGATCATAGTGGAGTAGCTTCTTGATTGGCTGCTGGATTTGGTTTGCCAGCATTTTGTTGAGAATTTTTTTGTCAGTGTTTTTCAAGAATATTTGACTGAAGTTTTCTATTTTTTGTTTTATTTCTGCAGGGTTTTAGTACCAGAATGTTGCTGTTTCTATATAATGAGCTGAGGAGGAGTGCCTTCTTCTCAATTTTTGGAATAGTTTTAGTAGGAATGGTACTGTCTCTCCTTCTTACAACTGGTAGAATTCACCTGTGAATTTGTTTAATCCTGGGCTTTATCTTGGTTGGTAGGCTATTTATTACTTACTCAATTTTGGAACTTGTTAATTGGTCTATTCAGGAATTTCTTTTTTGTTCAGTCTTTGGAGAATGTATTTGTCCAGAAATTTATCTATTTCTTTTAGATTTTTCTAGTTTTTGTGTAGATAGGTGTTCATAGTAGACTTTAATAGTTGTTTGTATTTTTGTGGGGTCAGTGGTAATTTCTCTTTTGTCATTAACTGTGTTTATTTGAATCTTCTCTTTATTCTTCATTCATCTAGCTAGTTATTTACATTATTAACTTCTTTCAAAGATTTGTCTCCTGGATTTCTTGTTCTTTCATATGGGTTTTTCATGTCTAAATCTCCTTCAGTTCAGATCTTATTTTGGTTATTTTATTTGTTGCTAGCTTAGAAGTTGTTTTACGCTTGCTTCTCTCCTTTTATTTATGTTGTTAGGTTGTTAAATTGAGATGTTTTTAATGTGATCATTTAATGCTATTAATTTCACTGTTAACACCACATTAGCTGTATTGCAGAGATTCTGGTATGTTGTATCTTTGTTTAAAAAATGTTTAAATTTCTGCCTTAATTTTATTATTTACCCAAAAGTCATTCAAGTGCAGGTTATTTAATTTCCATGTGCTTATATGGTTTCAAGTGGTTTTCTTTGTACTGAATTATATTTTTATCAAGCTGTGGTCTTTGTGGTTGGTGTTATTGGGGATTTTTTTAATTTGCTGAGAAATGTTTTATTTCTGATTGTGTGGTCAATTTTAGAGTATGTGCCACACGGTAATGAGAAGAGTGTATATTATAATGTATCTAGATAGAGAGTTCGGTAGATTACTCTTTGGTCAAGTGTTGAATTTAGATTTTGGTTTTGTTTTGTTTTGTTATGATACAGTGTTTCACTCTTGTTACCCAGGCTGGAGTGCAATGGCGCAATCTTGGCTCTCTGCAACCTCTGCCTCCCAGGTTCAAGCAGTTTTCCTGCCTCAGCCTCCTGAGTAGCTGGTATTACAGGCATGCATGATGACACCCAACTAATTTTGGTATTTTTAGTAGAGACGGGGTTTCTCCATGTTGGTAAGGCTGTTCTCCAGCTCCCGACCTCAGGTGATCCGCCTCCCTCTGCCTCCTACAGTGCTGGGATTACAGGCGTGAGCCACCGCGCCTGGTTTGAATTTGGGTTTTAACATTTTTGTTTATTTTCTGTCTCAGTTGTCTGTCTAATAGTGTCTGTGAGGTCTTATAGCCTCCCACTGTTACTGTGTCAGAATCTACATCTCTTCATAGGTCTCTAATAAATCTTTTTATTTATACGCACCAATAAAATTTTTATAACACCTCATTCTCTTCTGCTTTTTTTGTTCCATAAGCATTTTTTCAAGTGCACACAGTGTGCCCAAGGATACTCCTGAGATTTCCAGCGTCTACTAAAAGTCAGATAGCCAAGATTTTAAGAGTATGATGAGACCTGGCTTTTGAAGGAGAAAACATAAATTAGAAATTAGAGGCTTTATTCTCCTACCTGAAAACAAGAAAACATATTTTGCTTATCTGTCTTCTTTTAAAACATTTAGATTATACATAGATAATTTCCCTACTTTTTTTGATATATATATATATATATGTATATGTATATATATATAAAGCAAAATGAACCTCTTTTCATTCTTCGTGACTCAGGATTATTTTTATTTAGATTCATTGCTTTGTTTTTCCTTTGATATAGGTTTTTAAATTATGTTTAGTCTTTTAAAGTAGATACAGATTTCTTTAGATTAAAGCTCATATTAAGAACACACAAAAGGTTGAACACAAAGATAGGATGAAATTTAGCAATACAGAATGATAAAGGCTAAAAGATACTGAGTACATTTCTTTGACAGAAAACTGATTATCCAAGGTAATTATCTAATATTTGCAGGCTGAAGTACTTACACTGCAAAAGCAAGAACAGTTCAGTGTATAAACTCAACAGTAGATTCTGTAGTTGTACTTTGGTTTTAATTTATTACTTTAGAACAACTAGCAAGCATAGTTACGTGTAGTGTTTGTAGACAACCTGCATTCATATAAATTAAACAGCATTTTCTTCAATAGTGTGAATATAAGGCCAAAATATTTAATTTGATTGAATACTCATTAAATAGACATTTTGATATTGCTGATCATACTTTTGAAATATAAAGTGTTTTAACTAAATTATGGCTACAGACAATTTTTAAAATTCTTACATGCCTTATGACTAGTTCGTTAAAATTAGTTATTTATTTCTGATATCCAAATAAAATGTACTACCAAATTGTTACAGTAGATATTAGTCTGACATGTTTATTAACTTATCCAGTAGGGATAACTATAGGTAAGCATAATCATAGTGGTTTTTTTTTTTTGAAATGGAGTTTTCCTTTTGCCACCCAGGCTGGAGTGCAATGGTGTAGTCTTGGCTCACTGAAAAATCCACCTCCTGGGCTCAAGCAATTCTCCAGCCTCAGTCTCCCAAGTAGCTGGGATTACAGGTACCCATTACCACACCCAGCTAATTTTTGTATTTTTATTAGAGACGGGGTTTCACTATGTTTGCCAGGCTGATCTCGAACTCCTGACCTCAGGAGATCTACCCACCTCAGCCTTCCAAGGTGCTGAGATTACAGGCTTGAGCCACCATGCATGGCCTATTCATAGTGTCTTTTATTTGACTAAATTGGAATGCTGCTATTACAGGACAAATAAACACAGATGATGTGGCCAGCCAAAAACCACAATAACTCTTCAGTTAGCTATATGGCAAGCTTAAATGTATTCCACTATATAAACAAAGTCGGATTATAAATCATCAAAAAGTGCTGGTGAAAATTATGAGAGATATGTTTCAATATAGAACCACCATTCAATGGCTAGAAGATGAGAGAGCAGCAGAGATAGAGGATAAACCTTATAAAACGTTGCTGAGAATATGCCCTGGCACTCTAGGCTTGTTTGCTTCACAACCTCCACCCCTTTTCTTTATAATGCTCATGTTTCTCATGCTGAGAGTAGCTATGCACTTAGATTGTTAAGAGAGAAATTCCTTTTAAGAGAATGTTTTCTGGCTGACTTGATAAATCTTTAAACTGAATTTTTACCTAAGGTGCTTTTAACTTTTCTTTTCCTCTGAGCATAATCTTACTCTGACTGAGAGCTGTTTTTCTGTCCAATACTTTGGGTGTCTGCACTGTAAGTATTCCATGGTGTCTATGAATGAGGCTGGCTGTTCCAGTGAAAACTTTTGGAGCTATCTCTATCTGGACTCATGTTGGAAATCCAGCAGTAGTTTTTTCCTGTCACCATTGTAAATAAAAACTGAGGCTGAATTACTGTTCCAATTTCCATTATTGTGAAGCTGTAGTTCTCCCCTAGAGGCCTGCATGTTGTCTTCTTTCAGCTTAGGCTTCACTCTCTGAGGTGACACTGAAGTGCTGCCATGGCAGTTGTGGTTTATGTAAGATGTGAACTTTCAGCTGCGAGCCCTGTGTTGTAGGCTCTGTCTCAATGGCAGATGGTAGGGGTCAAGAGAGGACACCAGCTAACAGGAGAGGGCAAGCAGGAGAGCTGTAGACCAGTGCTCAGTGAGTAGAGAGCCATTGCTTTAAAATGTAAATAGCCAAAAAGATATCACCCTGTTCAACCATTTTTGTAGGGGATTTGGAGCCTACCTTTAGCGGGCACCTGGCTTTAAGTTGCAAAATTACCTCCTTTCATGAAGATGTGAAAAGTTTATCTTATCATTGACTATAACTGATTAACTTACATGACCATATTTCTACTGTCTCTAATTTTTCTTTCAATATATTTTTCTAATTATGGTTACTGTATTTCTGTCTTTGCAGTCTCTTAAGCAGATTGACTGTGATGCATGTCATATTCAGGTTTAATTGTGTAATATAACACAATTAAATGTCTGTTCTATTATAGAGTTTCTCTGGGACTGAAGAAAATTTGTCTTTTAATTATGTTTCACAAAAACTGTCTAGAAGTACCAGACATGATATGAAAATATAAGGTACTAACCAAGCTTTACTCTAGAGGAAACTTTCTCTCTTAGGCTATCAGTCAACTCACAATTGTGCTGCAAAGTGCATATTGTCCCCTGACTTTGCAGGCAGAATTGTCTCTCTGCCAATTTGGTATAGTCCTCCACAATAACTTTTAGAGGCTAGATCAGAATTCTACAAACTTCACAGAGGAACAAACAATGATTTTGCATTTTTCAATGACTCTTGTATCTTCAGACCTGAAACTGACTCACAGACCATGGGGCCCAGGAACCCAATCACAGTAACATGTGTGCATTACATAGACATGTACACATGGGCATATCTACTTTCTTTTTCTTCTTGTTAAAGTACCCATAAATATGCAGGGAACACCTGCTGCTACTCCACCCATTCAGGACCTAAATCTGCAACTTCAAATTCTGAATCCAGGTCTTCAGATTTGAGAAAAAAAGAAAACCTTTTTTTCTGGGAGATGCAAGTCCTTTTAGTTGTCAAACTTAAAGAGACATTAAAATGAGAACAGAATTCTGTTTCTCTTTTTGTTTTTTGAACTATGTATTTACCTTTTGAAGCTGTTTGCTATCGCCACAAGTAGCTATATATTAATAATGCCACACTGGACACTAGAACTCATATACCTCGAAGTATATCCAATTAATAATCAGTTATTCCTGTAAATAAATAAAACTTCCTAACAAACAACTTTGTATCAACCCACTCTCTGTCCATCTTTTTTCTCCTTTACAGATCAACTTGTAATCACACTGCTAATCAAGTGTGTTTCAGGCAACTTGAATATTTTCTCCCAGGTTTCAGTCCTCAAGCTTGGCCCAAATAAACTGTCAGCTTATATCTATGTTTCCTCAGCTTTTTCCTTTTAGATAGACATATTATTTAGAGTGTGCCAGAGCACCTCTATGAGGGGATCTCTCCTTTGATTGCACTCTGCTTGCTGTAACACCCAAGGATGCAGAGCCAGGTTGATCCCACCTGGAATCTGTACATAAGGTCTGGCCTCTGCCTAAGATTTACAGGACAGGGCCAGATTTTGAATTGAGAATGTACAGAAAACCAACAGAAGACATTTTCTGTATTGTGAAATGTCAACATAGACATCTTAAATTTTTTCTTTGAGAGCGTGGCTCTTTGAGCTTTTCAGGTATTCTCCAGTGACCTGTTGCAGGTATGTGAGAGACTCCAGGTATAAATAAAATCTGATGATAGAGTCTGTAAGTATAAACAGGCATCTTAGGAGTGAGACATCAAGATCACAAAGTATCCAGAGCCATTACCACAACAGTACCTACCTGTAAAATGTGATACTCGTGTAAAGTATTCTTATTTCTCTTACTCGAGAGGTAATTAATCAGGACCAGTGAATTAGGTTCTAGAGCTTCACCAGGGCAGTTTTATTTTCTATTTAGAATCAGCCTGAGTCTCTTCTGCCTGGCTTATTATTGGGCCATTAGCCTAGAGTCACTGGAAACCCTCTCACAATCACCTAGGCATCTTTGAGATATTTGAGGATGTCCAGAGCAGAATTGTGTCAGGCTGATAAGAGTGGTTAATTCTGCTTCTATCTCAATATAAGAGAAATGAGTCATCCTGTATTCCTCCCTCATACAAGAGATATCTTTGATTGATACCCAGAAGAGAGTTTCTCCAGTTTCTTGGTACTTGACTGAAAAACAAGGGGGAGGTCCTGTGACTCAAACAGATAAATTAATAGCTTCCATTTCATATGGCCATTAAAAAAAAAATAGATCAAGCAGTCATGGTCTCTACCACCCAGAAACATTTAGTCTAGACTAGTAACTGGGATAAATGGTTGGAATTAAACATCATGATATGGCTGGTACAATAAACAGATGTGTCCAGAAACACTTGGGCTTTATTTGGACTACTTTCTTTATATTCTTGTGACTTCTGATAACATTACCTGAAGGAATGTTTATGGACAGAAGGATTGTTATTTCTACTTCTTTTACCTTGGTCAAATACATACATATATTTTTATAAAATTACCCTAGGAACCTTAAAAAACTTGTTTAAATTGCTTATTAGTACATGTCATAAAATTGACAGGGAGGTGTCTAGAAAAATATTGATATTACACAAACTCTGGGATTTAAGTTTCTCATAAGTAAGCTTAGAAAAAACAGAACTGGAAATACACCCAGTAGCATTGAGAACAAAATTCTACCTAAGGTCCACTCCCTGGCTTAGTTCTGTTTGGATCCATCATTTTTGGAGGTCTTATTTAGGTCAGGTCTCACCCTGGAGTCTTGCCTCACAGAACTGATTAAAAGAGATCAGAGTTTTGGCTGGTGAATCCTGCTGCATTTCTAGAGCTGGTGCTCACCATTTTTTGAAACTAAAAGACAGGTAAATGAAAAAAGTAAAGTATGTTTTTTAGGATTCTAATTTTTTTAAAACCAGTGCTTGCAGAGACATTCCATTTAGTAACTTGTTTCCTATTCCTGCAGATCCGATGGTTTCTCCACAAGTCACAAGTAAATATAAACAAAATTAGAATTAAAAAAAATTGGCTGGGTGCAGTGGCTCACGCCTGTAATCACAGTACTTTGGGAGGCTGAGGTGGGCAGATCACAAGGTCAAGAAACTGAGACCATTCTGGCCAACATGTGAAATGTTGTTTTAATACAACTCCATCTGTACTAAAAACACAAAAATTAGCTGGGTGTGGTGGTGCATACCTGTAGTCCCAGCTACTTGGGAGGCTGAGGCAGGAGAATTGCTTGAACCTGGGAGGCAAAGGTTGCAGTGAGCCGAGATCACACCATTGCACTCCAGTCTGGTGACAGAGCAAGACTTCATTCCCCACCCCAAAAAAAGAATTTTTTAAAAAATTGTATTAAACTGTTCTGTATTCCTCTCATCTGTCTATATTTAGCTTTGATTCTACACATTTTTAAAAATCAGTAACAGAGAAACAGAAGAAATAAAAATGCGGGCCCTGTATCTAAATCCTAGGAGTACTTATTACCAACTCCCAGGGTGTTTGTTATGAGCATTAAATATATAATGTGTTATTCCCAGCACAGTACTCTGTAACATACTCTTGAGCACATAGTACTTACTGAGTAAACATTGCATAGTGCAAGTGTACGTACCAGGCACTACCATGAACACAATGGGCACCACCCTTTCCAGTGCCAGAAATGCGACCCAGCATTTTTCAGGTTGGAACACCTTGCCTTACACATATGACTCCCACATATGTCTTCCCAATGAAGGAAAAAGTTCAGCCAGAAAGCACTACAATAATGATCAAGTCCCAACTGAGTTAACTTGTGAGTGTATAATCAGGAAAAAGGAAGAATCCAAAAATCAAAAATTAAGAAACAGATGGGGTCTGTGACTGGATCTTGTATCATTCCAATTCTAGATCTGACTTGAATATTCCTGGACTTATAAAATATCAAGGGGGTGACTGGAAGTTGTAGATATTTAGGTATAAATTATATCTGTGAGTTTGGGGGAGGGAAGACCAGAATTCCCTTGAATTGTGTATTGATATGATAGAAGAAGAGGAAGAAATTCAGGTACAGAAAACATGTTTAGTCTAAATGATGATGCTTGGTCAGTCTTGGTTCTAAAGGTATCAAACAAGGAAGCAAAAGTTTTCAAACTGCTGCATACTTTGACGAGGAAAATCTATATTTGTCTTCTGATCTACATTGATGACCTAAGTCAAGTAACTTCTTTAGCATTTTTATGCAGACAGTCTGTTATTCACTGTAGTTTCAGATGTGCAGTAATTTGTACAATGGTTTATTCCCAAGTATGCCTTGAGCAGAACAATTTTTTTTTCTATATAGTTCCTTGTCTTAATAAATATGTAATATAAATTTAAGCAAATGTCTATTTTGTATATTTGTAAACTACAAAGTAAAATGAACATTTTGTGGAGTTTGTATTTTGCATACTAAAGGTGAGAACTAAGTTTTAAATAAACCTATAATTTTTCTGAAAAAAAAAACTGACAGAGTTTCATGATAGAGTTAATTATTTTTCTTTTCATTATTAAGTATCTCTATGCAGCTGATATACACCAATAATCACATTTAATCTGGCACCTGCCTTTCTTAGATTTTATTTGCATGTATCTATCTTTGAAAAATTAGGGCTCTTATCTTTTTTTTACAGGCCAGAAAAACTGGGGAAAGCACAGGCTCCTTCACTTGCTGAATGTTTGACAAAAGGTTCTTTTTGGGCCAAAAACAGGCATTACTAGGTAGTTTGTCAGAAATTCTGAAACTCAGACTTTATTCCAGATGTTTTAAAATAAATATACATAACAATATCTCCAGTTAATTGTACACATTAAAATTTGAGAGATGTCTTCTAACTCAGTATGTCTTTTCGATCTGAAAAATATGTAAGACTTATTCTGATGATGTAAATCTAGCACTCTGCGCCAATATGGCCATGAGAAGGAAACCAGAATGCAGCTCCCAGCGAAAGAGACACAGGGCTAGAAGACTTCACGATTCCAAATGAGGTGCTGGGTTCATTTCAGTGGGACTGATAGGGCACTCAAAATAGCCCAGGGAAGAAGCTGCAGGGCAAATCTGTCCAGGAGGGCAAATCAAGACATGGGGTGCATATCCCCACCTGAAACATGCAGCCAGCTCAGAGGATCAAGGGACTTCACCCCCTCAGTGCTCCAATTGAGATCCTGTGCTTACCTCATCACTCCTACAACTCACGGTCCATGAGAGCCCTACCGGACTGTGGGACGCCGTGGGTTGCCAATGCAAATCTGAGCAGCAGCTCCCACCAGGTGTGGCAAGTTGTCACATGGACCTGGGTGGGAGTTTGGACTAATGCCAGTGGGACAGACTGTCCGAGAGAGGGAGGCAGAGTTGAAAGCAGGAAAGCAGACCATAAGACCTGGCAGGCCCCACCTCCCCAGAACTTAAACTGAAGCCCTTGCTAGAGAGCTTGGCAGCAAATGCACCAGTTTGACCCCAACCAGGAAGATCAAGCTCTGGGAGAGATGCCATTGGGAAGGCGGGGCCAATCTCACCTGCAAACAAACTCCAGGAAAGGACCACCCACCCAACAACCTGACTCAACCCGAGAGCCTAGCAACTCCCTCTACAGGCCAAAAAAGATACAGCTCTAACCTCAACAGAAAAAACATCCACTCAGAGACTCCTCCTGAAATCACCAACTTCAAAGATCAAAGGGAGATAAATCCATGAAGACGGGAAAAAGCCGTACAAAAAGGGTGAAACGATCAAAGAACAGAACGCCTCTTCTCCTCCCAGAGATCACAACTCCTCACCATCAAGGGAACAAAAAAGACAGAATTAATTTTGATGAATTGACAGAAGTAGGCTTCAGAAGGTGGGTAATAACAAACTTCTCTGAGTTATAAGATTATGTTCTAACCCAATGCAAAGAAACTAAGAACCTTGAAAAAAGGTTAGACAAAATGCTAACTAGAATAACCAGTTTAGAGAAGAACATAAACGACTTGATGGAGCTGAAAAACACAGCCTGAGAACTTGTGTTGAAAATGTTGAAAACACAAGTTTCAACAGCCAAATCAATCAAGCAGAAGAAAGGATATCAGAGATAGAAGATCAGACCAATGAAATAAAACAAGAAGGCAAGATTAGAGAAAAAAGAATGAAAAAAAAAATGAACAAAGCCTACAAAACCTATGGGATTATATGAAAAGACCTAACCTACGCTTGATTGGCATGCCTGAATGTGATGGGAAGAGTGAATCCAAGTAGGAAAACACTCTTCAATATATATCCAAGAGAACTTTCCCAACCTAACAAGGCAGGCCAACATTCAAATTCAGGAAATACAGAGAACACCACAAAGATATTCCTCAAGAAGAACAACCCCAAGTCACATAATTGTCAGACTCACCAGGGTTGAAATAAAGGAAAAGATCCTAAGGACAGCCAGAGAGAAAGGTTGAGTCACCCACAAAGGAAGGACCATCAGACTCAACAGCAGATCTCTTGGTAGAAACCCTACAAGCTAGAAGGGAGTGGGGGTCAATATTCGACATCCTTAAAGAGAGGAACTTTCAACCCAGAATTTCATATCTGGCCAAACTAAGCTTCATAAGTGAAGGAGAAATAAAATCCTTTATGGACAAGCAATTGCTGAGAGATTTTGTCACTACAAGACCTGCCTTACAAGAGGTGCTGAAGGAAATACTAAACAGGGAATGGAACAACCAGTACCAGACACTGCAAAAACGTACCAAATGATAAAGAACAGTGACACAATGAAGAAGCCACATCAACTAATGGGCAAAACAACCAGCCAGTAACAAAATGGCAGGATCACATTCAAACATAACAATATCAGCATTGAATGTAAATGGTCTAAATGCCCCAATCAAAAGACACAGACTGGCAAACTGGTTAAAAAGTCAAGACTCATTGGTGTGCTGTATTCAGGAGACCCATCTCACATGCACAGACTCACATAGACTCAAAATAAAGGGATGGAAGAAGATTTACCAAGCAAATGGAAAGCAAATAAAAGCAGGGGTAGCAATCATAGTCTCTGATAAAATGGACTTTAAACCAACACAGATCAAAAGAGACAAGGGCATTACCTAATGGTGAAAGGATCAATGCAACAAGAAGAGCTAACCTAAATATATATATGCACCTAATGCAGGAGCACCCAGTTACATAAAGTAAGTTCTTAATGACCTATAAAGAGACTTAGACTCCCGCACAATTATAGTGGGAGACTTTAACACTCCATTGACAAGATTGGACAGATCAACAAGACAGAAAGTCAACAAGGATATCCAGGACTTGAACGCAGATTTGGACCAAGCAAACCTAATAGACATTTACAGGACACTCCACCCCAAATCCACAGAATACACATTATTCTCAGCACCACATTGCACTTACTCCAAAATTGACCACATAATTGGAAGTAAGTCATTCCTTGGCAAATGCAAAAGAACCGAAGTCATAACAAACAGTCTCTTAGACCACAGCATAATCAAATTAGAACTCGGGATTAAGAAAAGCACTCAAACCTGTACAATCACATGGAAACTTAACAACTTGCTCCTAAATGATGAATGGATAAACAATGAAATGAAGGCAGAAATAAAAGTGTTCTTTGCAACCAATGACAATGAAGACACAACATACCAGATCCTATTGGACACATTTAAAGCAGTTTCTAGAGGGAAATTTATAGCAATAAATGCCCACATGAGAAACAAGGAAAGATCTAAAATCGATACCCTATTGTCAAAATTGAAAGAGCTAGAGGAGCAAAATCAGGAAAACTCAAAAGCAAGCAGAAGACAAGAAATAACTAAGATCAGAGCAGAACTGAAGGAGATAGAGACATAAAAAAACTCTTCAAAAAATCAATAAATCCAGGAGCTTGTTTATTGAAATGATCAACAAAATAGACCACTAGCTAGACTAATAGGAGAGAAGAATCAAATAGATGCAATAAAAAATGATAAAGGGGAGATCACCACCAATTCCTCAGAAATCCAAACTACCATCAGAGATTAGTGCAAACAACTCTATGCACATAAACCAGTAAATGTGGAAGAAATGGATACATTCCTGGACACTTGCACACTCCCAAGAGTAAGCCAAGAAGAAGTTGAAATGCTGCATAGACGAATAACAAGGTCTGAAGTCAAGGCAGCAATTAATAGCTTACCAACCAAAAAAAGTCCAGGTCCAGATGAATTCACAGCTGAATTCTACCAGCCATACAAAGAAGAGGAGCTGGTACCATTCCTGTTGAAACTATTCCAAATAATACAAAAAGAGGGAAACCTCCCTAACTCTTTCTATGAGACCAGCATCATCCTGATACCAAAATCTGGCAGAGACATAACTAAAACAACTTCAGGCCAATATCCATGATGAACATTGATGCAAAAAATCTTCAATAAAATAGTGGCAAACTGAATCCAACAGTACATCAAAAAGCTTATCGACCATGATCAAGTAGGCTTCATCCCAGGGATGCAAGGCTACTTCAACATACACAATTCTATAAACGTAATTCACCACATAAACAGATCCAAAGACAAAAACCACATGATTATCTCAATAGATACAGAGTAGGTCTTCGACAAAATTCAACAGCCCTTTATGCTAAAAACTCTCAATAAACTAGGTATTGATGGAACGTATCTCAAAACAATAAAAGATATTTATGAGAAACCCACAGCCAATATCATACTGAATGGGCAAAAACTAGAAGAATTCTCTTTAAAAACTGGCACTAGACAAGGGTGCCCTCTCTCACTACTTCTATTCAATATAGTATTGGAAGCTCTAGCCAGAGCAATTAGGCAAGAAAAAGAACTAAAGCATATTCAATTAGGAAAAGAAGAAGTCAAATTGTCCCTATTTGCAGATGACATGATCGTATATTTAGAAGACCCCATCTTCTCAGCCCAAAACCTCCTTAAGCTGATAAGCAACTTTGGCAAAGTCCCAGGATACAAAATCAATGTGCAGAAATCACAAGCATTCCTATACACCAATAACAGACAAACAGCCAAATCATGAGCGAACTCTCATTTACAATTGCTGCAAAAAGAATAAAATACCTAGGAATACAGCTAACAAAGGATGTAAAAGATCTCTTCAAGGAGAACTACAAACCACTGCTCAAAGAAATAAGAGAGGACACAAACAGATGGATAAACATTTCATGCTCATGGTTAGGAAGAATCAGTATTGTGAAAATAACCATACTGCCCAAAGTAAGTAACCATACTGCCCAAAGATTCAATGGTATCCCCATCAAGCTACCATTGACCTTCTTCACAGAACTGGAAAAAACTGCTTTAAACTTCATATGGAACCAAAAGAGAGTCTGCATAGCCAAGACAATCCTAAGGGAAAAGAACAAAGCTGGAGGCATCACGTTACCTGACTTCAAACTATGCTACAAGCCTACAGTAATCAAAACAGCATAGTACTGCTACCAAAACAGAGATACAGACCAATGGAACAGAACAGAGGCCTCTGAAGCAATGCCACACATCTACAATCATCTGCTCTTTGACAAACCAGACAAAAACAAGCAACAGGGAAGGGATTCCATGTAATAATGGTGCTGAGAAAGCCGGCTAGCCATATGCGGAAACTGGACCCCTTCCTGACAGCTCGTACAAAAATTAACTCCAGGTGTATTAAAGATTTAAACATAAGACCTAACACCATAAAAATCCTAGAAGAAAACCTGGACAACACCATTTAGGACATAGGCACAGGTAAAGACTTCATGACTAAAACACCAAAAGCAATGGCAACAAAAGCCAAAATAGACAAATGGGATCTAATTAAACTTAGGAGTTTCTGCACAGCAAAAGAAACAATCATTAGAGTAAACCAGCAACCAACAGAATGGGAAAAATTTTTGTAATCTACTCGTCAAACAAAGGGCTAATATCCAGAATCTACAAAGAACTAAAGCAGATTTACAAGAAAAAAAAAAACCCTTTAAAAAGTGGGTGAAGGATATGAACAGAGACTTCAAAAGAAGACAAATATATGGCCAAGAAACATATGGAAAAATGCTTATCATTATTGGTTACTAGAGAAATGCAAATCAAAACCACATTGAGATACCATCTCATGCCAGTTAGATTGTGATCATTAAAAAATCTGGAGACAACAGATGCTGGAGAGGATGTGGAGAAATAGGAACATTTTTACACTGTTGCTGGGAGTGTAAATTAGTTCAACCATTATAGAAGACAGTGTAGCCATTCCTCAAGGACCTAGAAATAGAAATTTCATTTGACTCAGCAATCCCATTACAGGGTATATACCCAAAGGATTATAAATCGTTCTGTTATAAAGACACGTATATACATATGTTCATGGCAGTGCTGTTTACAATAGCAAAGACCTGGAACCAACCCAAATGCTCATCAATGATAGACTGGACAAAAAAAAATATGGCACATATACACCATGGAATACTATGCAGCCATGAAAAACGATGATTTCCTGTCCTTTGTAGAGACATGGATGAATCTAGAAACCATCATTCTCAGCAAACTGACCCAAGAACGGAGAACCAAACACTGCATGTTTTCACTCTTAGGCAGGTGATGAACAATGAGAGCACTTGGGCACAAGGAGGGGAACAACAGTCACAGGGCTAGGTGCAGGAGGGGAGGGGAGGGGAGAGCATGGGAGGGACAGTGAGGGGAGGGCAGGGAGGATGGGGAGGGATAACACCAGGAGAAATGCCTGATGTTGATGATGGTGGGGAGGGTGAATGGAGATAGCAAACCACCATGGCTTGTATGTACCTAAGCAACAATCCTGCAGGATGCAGGCTGTGCACATGTACCCCAGAGCCCAAACGCAATAAAATGTGTATATATATATATATAAATGTACATGTTTGTTATCATGCCCTTAACTTTATACTCTTTTACCCAGAAAAGTATCTTATATACACAAGTGTTGTGGCTCTTATGCCATTCTTTTTCTGAGTTTGGGAATACATTAGAGAATATTTCTGTGTTGAAAATTATTTTATTGGATACATTGAGTCATCCCTATAAGTTAGAAACTGTTCTCTTTACTCTCTCATTTTAAATTGAGTCAAATTAAAAATTCTGCCCATGGCCAGAAATATGTGTGTCTTTTGTTGTGTTTTTCAGGGACAATTGACATTTGATGATGTGACCATAGAATTCTCTCTGGAGGAGTGGCAATGCCTGGACGAGACTCAGCAGAATTTATATAGAGATGTTATGTTAGAGAACTACAGAAACCTGGTCTTCCTGGGTGAGGATAATTTTAATTAAACAATTTCTATTATATTCTATAGGTTTCATTTCTGTTTTCTGTAGAATGTGTTTTGGTGATTTATGCTTAGCATAAATGAGTTGCAGATCCTTTTTTTCTGAAAACAGGGATTCGTAAGTATAGACATAAATTTTTTAAAGATACTTTGTTTTTACCTGAACTTTCCACATCTCTGAATAGATCTGTGTTTTTCAGATCTGTATTTTTCACTCTAGATTATTGGAAATTCCAGAAGTTTAGTGGCATAAAAAATAGTTGCCCACACCTTAAAATCTCATTGCCACCCTGAATTTTTGATCCAGTAGTGTCAGATAGTAAAATTAAGGACCTGTACAAATTTAAAATATTTTCTAAATATTTAGAAATTTTTGTTATAAATTAGTATTGGGGGATTGATTTATTAGAATATTATATTCTCTTTAATGGGCACATTATTTGAGTAATGTGAGCAATATTTATGTTATTTATTTTTAATAAAACAGGTATTGCTACCTCTAAGCCAGACTTGATCACCTGTCTGGAGCAAGGTAAAGAGCCTTGGAATGTGAAGAGACATGAGTTGGTAACTAAACCCCGAGGTATGTGAGAGCAAATACAACAGACAACACAGATAAGAGGTCCAGAAGTCAAGAAAATAGCCAGTTCTCAAAATGGGACCTGGGAAGCTGTACTCCAAAGGAAGTAGTTTCTGGGAAGACTGAGATTTTTTTTAATTTGACTCTCACATAGGGGCATCTTCTGTTTTATGCTTTAAAATTCTCTAAGGATTCTATATTCTTTTTGTTGATCTCCTTTCAAGTTTACAATGAGAGCCAAAGTTGTGTTCATGCCATATAAGGGACTGCACAATCTGACTGCTTTTTCATTGTCATTGGGGACACATAGATATCTGTATAGTTTTGAAAAACCATGTTAAAAGAACCTGGCTCTTTTACCTCACATTTGCTTTGTTTCTTACCATGTGATATGTCTAGTTACTCTTTGTCTTCCACTATGATTGTAAGCTTCCTGAGACCGTAACCAAAAACAGATACTGGCACATACTTCTACAGTCTGCCAAACTGTGAGCTAAATAAATCTTTTTTTATATAAATTATTTTTTTATGAATTATCTACTCAGATATTTCTCTATATGCAAAACCATACAGTCTATAATGTCATCTATATTTTCCACTTTCTTATTCTTTTATATGAATTTTCTATTTATTATTATTTATTATTGAAAATGAGATCTCAGTATCTACAACTATAATGTTGCTATGTATTTCTTGCTTCACCTTTGTCCATATTTATATATTTTGGAGCCCTGTTGTTATACATACCTGTACATATAAATATAGTAGTTATAGATCTTGGTAAATTAACCTATTTTACTGTTACATAATAGCAATGCTAGTACTTGACTGAAAGCATACTATGTCGAATATAATTATGATTACCTCACCTACTTGTGGCTATTTGCATGTTAATATAGATTTTTTTAAATTCTGTTACTTACAGCCTATTTGACTTATTGCTAAAATTGTTCTCTTGTAGAGAACAGATTGTATGCTTTTTTTCTTAAGCCACTCAGTCATCTTATTTCTTTTCCTTTGAATTAATTAATGAATTAATAAAATAGGGTCTCATTCTGTCAACCAGGCTGGTTTACAATGGTGTGATTATGGCAGTGAGCTACAGCCTCAGCCTCTCAAACTCAGATAATCCTCTCATTTTAGCCTCTCAACTAGCTGGGTTACAGGCACATGCCGTTAATATAGAATATAGAATAACTGGAAAATATAGAATAACTTCTAACTGGTAGATATATAAATATATCTATATATAGAAATATATCTATATATAGAAATATATCTTCCAGTTATTAATATTCAAATTATTTTATATTGTGTATTCAGATTAATGCAGATTTATATTGTGTTTTTTTTATATTCTGTAGAGGAATTTTAAGGATTTTATACACTATTATGGTAAGAAATTTTATATGTGTCTGTATAGTTAACATTTAGTAGAAAGCTACATATTTATATATGGTTTTTGATGCTGTCCAGCATCATTTTAGTTTTAAACATAAAAGACTCATTTTAGCATTTATCTTATTATGTAGGCAGTCTCACTGTTTCTTGGGCTTTAACTCCTGGTCTTGAGTTATCTCACTGCCTTGGCCACCTAAAGGTGTAGGATTACAGGTGTAGGATTATAGGTGTAGGATTACAGCTGCTGTGCCTGACTACCATGCAGCTATTTTTTTTTTTTTTTGTACTGTGCCAGCGGTGATGCACATTCTTACCTTTAATTTTAGAAAGTATTTTTTATTGTTTTTAAGATAAAATAATTTCTGATGAAGTATTATAGATTGAGAATATTTTTCTTTTATTCAAAATTTTGGAAAGTTCTCTTTTTTCCCATCTTTAATATGTATAGTACTTTATTTTTATTTATTTATTTTTCATAAGTTATTTGAGTACAAGTGGTGTTTGGTTACTTTAGTAAGTTCTTTAGTGGTGATTTGTGGAATTTTTGTGCACCCATCACCAAAGCTATATATACTGTACCCTATTTGTAGACTTTTTTCTTCATTTTCTTTCCACTGTTTACTCCCAAATCCCCAAAGTCAACTGTATCACTCTTATGCCTTTGCATCTTCATAACTTAGCTCCCACATATCAATGAGAGCATACGATGTTTGGTTTTCATTTCTGAGTTACTTTACTTAGAATAATAGTCTCCATTCTCATCCAGGTTGCTGTGAATGCCCTTAAGTTGTTCCATTTTATGGCTGGAATTTTTTCCATTTTATGGCTGAGTAGTGTTCCATCACACATAGACACACATACATACTCCATAGTTTCTTTATTCACTTATTATTTTATGGGCCTTTGGGTTGGTTGCAGATTTTTCTATTGTGAATTCTGCTGCTATAAATGTGCATGCAAGTATCTTTTCTCTTATAATTACTTGTTTTCCTCTGGTTAAATACTCAGTAATGGGGTTGCTCAGTTAAATGGTAGTACAACTTTTAGTCTTCAGGAATCTCCAGACTCTTTTCTATAGTGTTTGTACTAGTTAACATTCCCACCAGCAGTGTAGAAGTATTCCCTAATCACTGCATCCACACCAACATCTATGGGTTTTTTTTTGTTTGTTTGTTTCTTATTATGGCCATTCTTGCAGGGGTAAGGTGGTATTGTATTGTGATTTTGATTTGCATTTTCCTGATCATTAACAATGTCGAGTGTTTTTTTATGTGTTTGTTGGCCATTTGTATATCTTCTGTTGAAAATTGTCTATTTGTGTCCTTAGCTCAGTTTTGATGAGATTGTTTTTTTCTTGCTGATTTGTTTGAGTGCATTGTTGATTCTGTATATTTGTCTTTCATCAGATGTATAAATTGTGAAGATTTTCTCCTATTTTGTGGATTATCTCTTCACTCTCTTGTTCTTTTTGCCATATAAAAGCTCTTTAATTAAGTCTCAGTTTTGACACTATTCCACTAGATAGAGAATTCTTCCTAATTTATCTTTGTTTTCATTGCATTCGCTTTTTGGTTCTTGATCATAAAATCCTTGTCTAAGCCAATATCTAGAAGAGTTTTTCCAATGTTATCTTCTAGAATTTTTATAGCTTCAGGTCTCAGATTTAGGTCCTTAATCTATCTTTAGTTGATTTTTGTATAAGGTAGAAGATGAGAATCCAGGTTTATTCTTCTAAATGTGAGTTGTCAATTAAACCAGCACCATTTGTTGAAAAGAGCATCTTTTCTCCCCTTTATGTATTTGCTTTGTTGAAGTTCAGTTGGCTGTAAGTATTTGGATTTATTTCTGAGTTCTCTATTTTGTTCCATTGGTTTATGTTCCCATTTTTATACCAGTACCATGCTGTTTTTGTGACTATGGCTTTATAGTATAGCTTTATATCAGGTAGTGTGATGTCTTTAGATTTGTTCTTTTTGCTAAGTCTTGCTTTGGCTTTGGTATTTTGATGGGAATTGCATTGAATTTGTAGATTGCTTTTGGCACTATGGCCATTTTCACAATATTGATTCTACCCATCCATAAGCATGGAATGTGTTTCCATTTGTTTGTGTTATCTATAATTTCTTTCAACAGTGTGTTGTAGTTTTCCTTGTCTTTTACCTCCTTGGTTAGGTATATTCCTAAGATTATTTTTGTTTTTTGTTTTGTTTTCACAGCTATTATAAAAGTGGTTGAGTTCTTGATTTGACTGTCTGCTTTGTCACTGTTGGTGTCTAGAAGTGCTACTGATTTGTATACATCAATTTTGTATCTGAAAACTTTGCTGAATTATTTTATTGCCTCTAGGAACTTTATTGAAAAGTCTAGGGTTTTTAAAGTCATGCTGTTTATTTCTATTTTCTGCTTGCTCTGTGTAGGACTTCCCATACTGTGTTAAAGATGTTGAAGAGGCATGGTGAGAATGGACATCCTTGTTTGTTCCAGTTCTCAGAGGGAATGCTTTCAACTTATCCTCATTCTGTATTATTTTGGCTCAGGGTTTGTTATAGATGGCTTTTATTACATGGAATGCTGAATTTTGTTGAATGCTTTTTCTGCATCTATTGAGATGATCATGTGATTTTTGTTTTTATTTCTTTTTATGTGGTGTATCACATTTACTGACTTGCATATGTTAAACCATCCCTGCATCACTGGTATGAAACCCAGTTGATAATGGTGGATTCTCTTTTTGATATGTTTTTGGATTCAGTTAACCAGTATTTTCTTAAGGATTTTAGCATCTATTTTCATCAGGGACATCAGTCCGTGGTTTTCTTTTTTGGTTAATGCCCTTTTCTGGTTTTTGTATTAGGGTGATGCTGGCTTCATAGAATGAATTAGAAAGGGCCCCTCTTTCTCTATCTTTTGGAATAGTGTCAATAGAATTGGTACAAATTCTTTTTTCAGTGTCTGGTAGAATTCTGCTATAAATCTGTCTGGCTCTAGACTTCTTTTGGTTGGTAATTTTTTTGTACACATTTACTCTTATTGTAAGAAAGCAGCTTGTATAGTTGTAACATTTAAAATAGAGCATCATCTTTCCTTTCTGGTGGAACAAAAAGAAAATTTAAAAATAAACAAATAAAATTACAATAGAGAATGCCAATTCCAAATAAGATTCTACAGTTTCTGCTGCTTCTCCCATTGAATGGCAGAGCTTAAGTCATCATGTGGAGAGAATTTATTTTAAGAATGTCATCTTAGACCGGGTGTGGTGGCTCATGCCTGTAATTCCGGCAGTTTGGGAGGCCAAGGCAGGCAAATCATGAGGTCAAGAGATTGAGACCATCCTGACTAACATGGTGAAACCCCATCTCTACTAAAAAAAAAATACAAAATTTAGCCAGGGGTGGTGGTGTATACCTACAGTCCCAGCTACTTGGGAGGCTGAGATAGAAGAATCACTAGAAACAGGAGGCAGAGGTTGCAGTGATCCAAGATTGTGCCACTGCACTCCAGCCTGGTGTCAGAGTGAGACTCCATTTCAAAAAAAAAAGTCATCTTAAACTGCAAGGAGATCTGTCAAATATCACAATTAAACATGCCAAAGGAGAAGCCATGTTGTCAGACTATCCACTTAACCTACTCAGACATCTCAAAACCACCCTTTGCTGACCTTCTATAACTCCATTTTTTGAAGTTTTTTTTTTTTTTTAATAAGAGAAAGTAGACAGATACATGTTGGTAAATGCTAACTGTTCACATTTTCCCACAGAGCTTGGTGGTGATGATTCCCTACAGATTTTGTTCAGACAGAAAGGGATTAAAATGAATTTTGAATAGAATGGGTTAGAGACTCTTTTCCCATTGTATTCTGCTCAAGGTATTTCACCCAAAATTAAGTTAAGAACCATGGTGTAGAGAAGGTTGGTATCTGTCAGTGTTCTATTAGTCATCATCTTTTTTATCCTTCTCTCCTTCTTCCCCTCTGTCATTATCTTCATCTTTTTCACTTTCATCCTCATCCCTCATCCCCTTTCTCATCAATATTTTCTAATCCTTCCTCCTCTACTATTATCAACATCTTTTTCTCCTCCTTCTTCTTCATCATCCGTATTGAGAAAGAAGAGTAGTACTGTAATGGGTTTGGCTGAAATCAACTTTGATGACCTCTCCTAACTCATCATTACTTGCACCAGAATGGTCAGTAAACCAGGTAAAGAAGCTCTCTGGTTCCTCATGAACATTTCATCAAATCCTTTCCAAATTTCCATTTAATTTTGGTGGACTTTGAAGATGGATCACCACTCTCATTCAGATGAAATTCTTTGAAGAGAACTTTATTTTCAAAATAAGGATTTCCATCAAAATAAAAATGTATTCTGCAACCTGTTTTAGTATCTTGAAATTCTGTCACTTCAACTCTGGTCAAATAACGCAGTGCCTCTTCATCCTCCTCCCCAAGCAGTGCAGACACTTGTGAATGGTTGACAAATGTTGTTACCCAAAAATTTGGGATTTGATTGTTTTTATTCTTCTGGGTTTGGGTTTGGTTTGTTCTTGTTTCTCTAGTTCCTTGAGGCACATGCTCTTTCAATTTTTTTGATGTAGGTGTTTAGGGCTATGAATTCTGATGATTTGATATGGCGATCAATTCTGACTTATTCTGAGAAAAATGGTTGGCAGAATTTCTTATATTTCTGTTCTACTTTCAAAATCTCACTGACTCGTTCATTAAGTCTATTTTATTTCGTACTTCATCAGTGTGTTCAATTGCTTCTTGCTGGGTTTTTTTCTCCCTTCTTAGGCAAGCCTGCAAGAGGCTAATGTCTCCTCCCATCCCAGAGCAGGAGGTGGTATTGGTATCT
The DNA here is from genome assembly GCA_004027715.1 of Plecturocebus donacophilus. Lineage (NCBI taxonomy): Eukaryota > Metazoa > Chordata > Mammalia > Primates > Pitheciidae > Plecturocebus > Plecturocebus donacophilus. Next base: position 50,156 of record PVKP010013216.1, read on the forward strand.
TCTTTTGAGGAGGGAGTGCTTACTGGCATTTGGGAGGCCATGCTGCTAGGGAAGTCCAAGAACTAGACCACAAGTCTTTTTGCTCATCCAGAAGCAGGGAGAACACTTGTTGATAATTTTTAAATTACCATTTCAATCTCGCTACTTGTTTATTGGTCTATTCAGTGTATCTAATTATTTCTGATTTAAGCTGAATGGGTTTCATTTTTCTAGAAATTTATTCATTTATTTTAGGTTTTCTAGTTAGTATACTTAAAGGTGTTCACAGTAGCCTTGAATGATCTTTTGTATTTCTGTGGTGTCAGTTGTAATGTCTCCCATTTTATTTCTTATTGTGGTTGTTTGGATTTTCTCTTTTTTTCTTGTTTAATCTTGCTAATTGTCCATGAATGGTATTTATCTTTTTAAAGAGCCAGATTTTTGTTTTATTTATCTTTTGGTTTTTTGCTTGCTTGTTTCAGTTTTGTTTTACTCTGCTCTGATTTTGATTTTTTTTTTTCTTCTGGGTTTGGGTTTGGTTTGTCCTTGTTTCTCTAGTTCCTTGAAGTGTGACCTTAGAGTGTCAGTTTGTGCTCTTTCAGTTTTTTTGATGTAGGTGTTTAGGGCTATGAACTTTCTTTTTAGCACCACCTTTGCTCTGCCCTAGAGGTTTCGATAAGTTGTGTCACTTCTGTTGTTGAGTTTGAAGAATTTCTAAATTTTCACCTTGATTTTGTATTTGATGCAATGATTATTCAGGAGCAGGTTTTTAAATTTACATGTATTTGCACGATTTTGAAGTCTCCTTTTGGAGCTGAATTCACTTTTATTCCACTGTGGTCTGAGAGAGTGCTTGATGTAATTTCAATTTTCTTAAATTTATTGAGGCTTGTTTTATGGCCCATTATATGGTCTGTTTGGAGAAAGTTTAATGCACTGTTGAATACAATGTGTATTCTGCAGTTGTTGACTGGTATGTTCTGTGTATATCTGTTAAGTCTGTTTGTTCCAAGGTATAGTTTAAATCCATCGTTTCTTTGTTGACTTTCTGTCTTGATAACCTGTCTAGTGCTGTCAATGGAGAATTGAAGTCCCCACTATTATTGTGTTGCTGTCTGTCTCATTTATTAAGTCTTCTAGTAATTGTTTTATAAATTTGGGATCTTCTGTTAGGTGCATATATGTTTAGGATTGTGATACCTTTCTGCTGGACAAGGCCTTTTAACATTGTACAATGTTCTTCTGTGTCTTTTTTAACTGCTGTTGCTTTAAAGTTTATTTTGTCTGATATAAGAATAGCTCTTATAAACCTCTTGGTTAGCATAATATTGTGGTGTTCTCTGGCTTAGGTGAATAGCAAAGCATTTTCATGAATTACCTCAGGCCATTAGGAGAAAAGGTATCCACATTTTCTAATTTTTTAATAATGGTCTGAGTTCCTACTTCTCTCATTAAGTATTACTCAATTTAATGAAAATCTGTATTTATCTTCATATTTTTATGATTACTTTCTAAGATTTTTATATATTTTTTTATTGGGCCATGTTGCCCTAGTATTTTATGTACATTGTAATTGTTGATTGCAATTTTTATGTCAAGAAAGCTACCCGTTACAGTCTTCATAATATAGCCTTGTCCTGGGATAGTCTGAAACCAACTGTCTTGGCTAGAGATTCTGGGAGTCTCTCAGAAGTGTTCTTAGAATGCATCTTATCTGAAATTTTGTGTTTTTATTTTTATTTATTTATTTTAGGTAAAGAACATTATTCATGTTTCTTCTCAATAATCACTTGCTACATCTTTATTTTTTGTGTGTATGGTACTGCAGTCTCTGCTGCTGTAACATTTAACTTTGGTTTCAGCAGACTAAAGTTGTCATTTTAAAGTATGCCATCATTTTTTCCAGCACTTTATGTTATGAGAGACAAAAGCCAGTTTCTGCAAAAGCCCATACAAGTTAGAAATAAATACATATGTGCCATTATTTTACTTGCCTTTAAAAAGAAACCAGAAGTTGGCAAATTTTTATTATTATTATTTGAGACAGAGTCTTGCTCTGTCACTCAGGCTGGAGTACAGTAGCAAGATCTCATCTTGCTGTAATCTCTAGACCCCAAATTCAAGTGATTACCTCAGCCTCCTGAGTAGCTGGGACTATAGATGTGTGCCACCACACATGGCTAATTTTTGAATTTTAGGTAGAGATGAAATTTTTTCATTTTGACCAGACTGGTCTTGAACTCTTAATCTGAGGTTTAAAAAAAAGAAAAAAAAAAAAAGTCAAGCTGGTTTTAGACTCCTGAGCTCAGGTTAAAAAAAAAAAGAAAAAAAAAAGTCCATTTGTTCTAAGGTATGGTTTAAATTCATTATTTCAGCCTCCAAGTTTAAATCCACTTGCCTTGGCCTCCAAAAGTGCTGGGATTACAGGTGTAAGCTGCCATTTCCAGCCAGCAGTTTACTTTGAAAGACACTGTTATTTTGGGAAAAGGAAGAGCTGAGTTGGGAAACTAAAATAGACTTCTCATTCGTTCTATGTGGTTCTTTGCATTGTGCTTACTTGGGGTACTGCACACACTTAACTCATTTATAAATTTTCCTCAAATGTATTTTGATCAGTATGTTTTTGTTACATTTATATGTCTGTGAAGAAATTAGGGTCGTCTTATTTTGCTGTGCCATCTTGCTTATGCGGTTTGTATAATTTTATAGGTTAGATTTGTAAAGTATATTTATCTGAGTCTAGCAAGTGGAATAATTTATTTTCATTTCTTTCAGCTATGTGTTCTCATTTTGCACAAGACATTTGGCCAAAGCAGAGCATTAAAGATTCTTTCCAAGAAGTAATACTGAGAACTCAACATGCGAGATGTGGACATAAGAATTTACAATTAAGAAGAGACTGTAAAAGTGTGAATGAGGGAAAGATTCCCAAAGGAGGTTATAATAAACTTAACCAATGTTCGTCAACTACCCAGAGAAAAATATTTCAGAGGAATAAACATATGAAAGTCTTTAATAACTGTTCAAATTCAAGTAGAAATAAGATTAGACCCACTAAAAAGAAAACTTTCAAATGTATAAAATGTGGCAAATTATTTTTCATGCTTTCACACTTAATTCAACATAAGAGAATTCATACTAAGAATTTCTACAAATGTAAAGAATGTGGCAAAGCCTTCAAATGGTTCTTAACCTTTCCTAAACATGAAATAATTCATACTGAAGGCAAACCCTACAAATGTGAAGAATGTGGCAAAGCTTTTAAGTGGTCCTCAAAACTTGCTGCACATAAGGTAATTCATACCAGAGAGAAGGCCTACAAATGTGAAGAATGTGGCAAAGCTTTTAAACATTTCTCAGGCATTAGAAAACATAAGATAATTCATACTGGAAAGAAATCCTACAAATGTGAAGAATGTGGCAAAGCTTTTAAGTGGTCCTCAAAACTTACCGCACATAAGGTAATTCATACCAGAGAGAAGGCCTACAAATGTGAAGAATGTGGCAAAGCTTTTAAACATTTCTCAGGCATTAGAAAACATAAGATAATTCATACTGGAAAGAAACCCTACAAATGTGAAGAATGTGGCAAAGCTTTTAGACAGTCCTCAATCCTTAGAAAACATGAAATAATTCATACTGGAGAGAAACCTTACAAATGTGAAGAATGTGGCAAAGCTTTTAAGTGGTCCTCAAAACTTACTGCACATAAGGTAATACATACCGGAGAGAAGCCCTACAAGTGTGAAGAATGTGGTAAAGCTTTTACTCATCTCTCAGGCCTTAAAAAACATAGGATAATTCATACTGGAGAGAAACCCTACAAATGTGAAGAATGTGGCAAAGCTTTTAACGATCTCTCAACCCTTACGAAACATAAGAGAGTTCATACTGGGGAGAAACCCTACAAATGTAAAGAATGTGACAAAGCTTTTAAGCAGTCCTCACACCTTACTAGACATAAAGTAATTCACACTGGAGAGAAACCCTACAAATGTGAAGAATGTGGCAAAGCTTTTAGCCTATCCTCAACCCTTAGAAAACATAAGCGAATTCATACTAGAGAGAGACCCTACAAATGTGAAGAATGTGGCAAAGCTTTTAACAATCTCTCAACCTTTATGAAACATAAGAGAATTCATACTGGAGAGAAACCCTACAAATGTGAAGAATGTGGCAAAGCTTTTAGGTGGTGCTCAAAATTTACTGCACATAAGGCAATTCATACCGGAGAGAAGCCCTACAAATGTGAAGAATGTGGCAAAGCTTTTAACCATTTCTCAGGCATTAGAAAACATAAGATAATTCATACTGGAAAGAAACCCTACAAATGTGAAGAATGTGGCAAAGCTTTTAGCCATTCCCCAAGCCTTAGAAAACATGAGATAATTCATACTGGAGAGAAACCCTATAAATGTGAAGAATGTGGCAAAGCTTTTAACAATCTCTCAACCTTTATGAGGCATAAGAGAATTCATACTGGAGAGAAACCCTACAAATGTGAAGAATGTGGCAAAGCTTTTATTCAATCTTCACACCTTACTACACATAAAATAATTCATACTGGCGAGAAACCCTACAAATGTGAAGAATGTGGCAAAACTTTTAAGCAATCCTCACACCTTACTAGACATAAAGCAGTTCATACTGAGTGAATCTCTACAAATGTGAAGAATGTGGCAGAGCTTTTAACCATCCTTCAGCTCTTATTAAACATAAGATAATTAATACTGCAGAGAACGCCTAAAAATTTGAAAATATAGCAAAGCTTTCAACCATTTTACAAACCTTTATACACATAAGATAATTTATACTAGAGATAGACCCTACATATATGATGAATATGGCAAAACTTTTAACCAGTCCTCAAACCTTACTAGACAGAAAACAATACATAATGGAGAGAAACCTTACAAATGTAAAGAATGTGGCAAAGCTTTTAACCATTTCTCAAATCTTACTAAACATAAGATAATTCATATTGGAGAGAAGCCCTACAAACGTGAAGGATGTGGCAAAGTCTTTAACCAGTCATCACACCTTAATACACATAAAATAATTGATACTGGAGAAAAACCCTACAAATGTAATAAATGTGCAAAGTTTCTAACCATTGCCATTGCTCAGCTCTTACTCAAAATGAGAGAATTCTCAAAAAAGATAAACACAAATGTGAATAATATGGCAAAACTTTTAACCAGTTCTTAAATCTTACTGAACATAAGATTATTCATACTAAAGAGAAACCCTACAAGTGTGAGGAATGTGGCAGAACTTGTAATCACCCTTCAAATTTTACTAAATGTAAGATAATTCATACTAGAGATAAACACTACAAATGTGAAGAATGGACAAAGCTTTTAACTGGTCCTCAAACCTTACTCAACATAATTTATACTGTAGAGAAATGCTACAAATGCAAAGAATTTGGCAAAACTTTTAAGTGCATCTTAAAATTTACTGAACATAAGATAATTCATACTGGACAGGTACTTTACAAATACGAAGAATGTGGCAAAGCTTCTAACGGGTTCTCAAATCCTACTGAATGTAAGATACATTAGAGACAAATTCAACAAATGTGAAGAATGTGGCAAAGCTTTTAACTGGTCCTCAAACCTTACTGAATGTAAGATTATTCATACTGGAGAGAAGCCCTACAAATATAAAAATGCAGCAAAGCTTTTAACTGGTTTTCAGACCTTACTCAACGTAATATAGTTTATACTGAAGACAAACTTTAGAAATGTGAAGAATGTGGCAATGCTTTCAACCAATTCTCAAACCTTACTAGACATAAGAAAATTCATATTGGAGAAAAACCCTACAAATATGAAGACTGTGGCAAAGCTTTTAGCCAGTCCTCAACTCTTACTAAAGATAATTCAATGATAGAGAAACCTTAGAAATGTGAATCATGTCATAACCATTCTTCAATTCTTAATAAACAATTTATACTGGAGAGAAACCTTGCA
>PVKP010013217.1:0-56086 GCA_004027715.1 Plecturocebus donacophilus
TAGGACACAGCTAAGGCAATGGTAAGAGAGAAATTTATAGGACTAAGCACTCCTATCAAAAGGATGGAAAGATCTCAAATTAACAACCTAACATCAGAAGTAGAATAAACAGAGAAGCAAGAACAAACCAATCTCAAATCTATCAGAAGATAAGAATTATCCAAAATCAGAGGTGAACTGAAGAAAACTGAGACAAGAAAAACTGTACAAAAGATCAAACAAATCCAGGAGTTGGTTATGTGAAAAAATTAATACGATAGATCGCTAGCTAGACAGATAAAAAAGAAAAGTTTCAAATAAACCCAATTGTAAATGACAAATGGGCTGTTACCACTGAACCCACAGAAATACAAAAAGAAAATAACATCAGGCACTACTATGAGCACTTCTATGTAGACATTCCAGAAAATCTGAAATATATAAATAAATTCCTGGACACATACAGCCTCCCAAGTCTGAAAGAGGAAGAAATTGAATTTGTGAACAGACAAATAACGAGTTCTGTAATTAAATCAGTAATGAAAAGCCTACCAAGCAAAATCACCCAGGACCAGATGGATTCACAGCTGAGTTTGACCAGATGTATACAGAAAAGCTGGTGCCATAGCTACTGAAAATATTCTAAAAATTGAGCAGAGACTTCTCCTCCACTCATTCTATGAGGCCAGCATCATCCTGACACCAAAATCTGGTTCAGCATATGCGAATCAATAAATGTGATTCATCACATAAACAGAACTAAAAACAAAAACCACATAATTATCTCAATAGATGTGGAAAAGGCTGTGACAAAACTCCATATCCCTTCATGTTAAAATCCCTCAAAAAAATGAGACATTGAAGGAAAAATATTCAAATTAATAAGAGCCTTCTATGACAAATTCACAGCCAACAACATGCTGAATGGGTGAAAGCTAGAAACATTTCCCTTAAAACCAGCACAAGACGGGTATGCCCTCTCTCTTTCATCACACCTATTTGGCATAGTATTGGAAGTCTTTTTTATTATTATTATACTTTAAGTTCTGGGGTACATGTGCAGAACATGCAGGGTTGTTAAATAGGTATACAGGTGCCATGATGGTTTGTTGCATCCATCCCCCTGTCATCTGCATGAGGTATTTCTCCTAATGTTAATCCTCTCCAATCCCCTCATCCCCTAGCCCCCCGACTCCCTGACAGGCCCTAGTGTGTGATGTTCCCCTCCCTGTGTCCATGTGTTCTCACTGTTCAACATCCACTTATGAGTGAGAACATGTGGTGTTTGGTTTTCTGTTCTTGTGTCAGTGACCAGAGCAATCAGGCAAGAGAAATAAATCAAAGGCATCCAAATAGGAAGAGAGGAAGTCAAACTATCCCTGTATGCAGAGGTCATGATTCTATATCTAGAAAACCCCATAGTCTCAGCCCAATAGCTCCTTGATCTGATAAACAATTTCAGGAAAGTTTCAGGCTACAAAATCAAGTTACAAAAATCAGTAGCATCCCTACACATCAACAACATACAAGCTAAAAGACAAATTAGGAATGCAATCCCATTCACAATTTCCACACACACAAAAATACTTAGGAATACAGCTGACCATGGCGGTGGACGGTCTCTACAACAAGAATTACAAAATACTGCACAAAGAAATCAGGAATGACACAAACAAATGGAAAAATATTCCATGCTCATGGATAGTAACAATCAATATTGGCCATGCTGCCCAAAGGAATTTACAGGTTGAATGCTATTCCTATCAAACAACCAATGGCATTCTTCACAGAATTAGAAAGAAAACTATTTAAAAATTCATATGGAACCAAAATAAGCCCAAACAGCCAAGGCAATTCTAAGCAAAAAGAATAAAGCTAGAGGCATCATGTTACTTGACTTCAAACTATATTACAGGGCTACAGTAACCAAAAATGTATGGTACTAGTACAAAACGAACACATGGATTAATGAAACAGAATAGAGAACCCAGAAATAATGCTACACACGTACAACTGTCCAATCTTCTACAAAATTGACAAAACCAATCAAAGGACTCCCCATTCAATAAATGGGGCTGGAGTAACTGACTAGCCTTAGGCCGAAGATCAAAACTGGAGCTCTACCTTATCCCATATATAAAAATCACCTCAGTGTGGATTAAAGACTTATATGTAAAACATGAACCATAAAATCCCTGGAACATAACCTAGGAAATACCATTCTAGACAGAGGACTTGGTGAGGATTTCATGATGAAGACATCCAAAACAATTGCAACAAAACCAAAAATTGACAAATGAGACCTAATTAAACTAAAGAGCTTCTGAACAGCAAAAGAAACTGTTAACAAAATAAGTAAACAACCTACAGAATGGAGGAAAATATTTGCAAACTATGCATTCCACAAAGATCTAACATACAAAATCTTCAAGAAACTTAAATTTACAAGCAGAAAGCCAATAATCCTATTATTTCGTATATAACCAAAGGAATATAAATCTTTCTGCCATAAGACACATGCACATGTATGTTTATAGCACCACTATTCGCAGCAGCAAAGACACCCAATCAACCTAAATGCCCATCAGCAGTAGAGTTGATAAAGAAAATTGGGTACATATACACCATAAAATTCTATGCTGCCATAAAAAGAAATAACATTATGTCCTTTAAGCAACATAGATGGAGACAGAGGTCATTTTCCTAAGCAAACTAATGCAAGGACAGAAAATCAAATACCACATGTTTTCACTTATAAGTGGGAGCTAAAAAATGAGAACACATGGACACTAGGAGGGCAACAACAGACACAAGGGCCTACTTGAGAGTGGAGAATAGGAGTTGGGAGAGAATCAGAAAAAACACCTATCAGGTACCAGGCTTATTAGCCAGGTGATGAAATTATCTGTATGCCAAACCCCTACAACACGCAATTCACCTATGCAACAAACCTGCTCTCATGTTCCCCTAAATCTAAAATAAAAGTTAAAAGAGAATATAATAAAATTTACTATCTTATTCAATAAAAAAACACATTATTTTATTATTTTAACCTTACATTAAAATAATAATTTTAATATAAAATAATAAAATACATTATTTTATTTTAGATATTGACTCATACTGATTTTTGCTTCTGCTCTTCTGTATGAAATATTTAAATATTTATAATTTTGATTCAATTTCTCTTATCTAAATTCTAAGGCATTTTTTGCTCTTTTTAAATATTTTCTGTATTGTTGTGTCTTAAGTCAGTTAAGTATTTAGCCACCCTAAAACTTAGTGGCTTCTAACAATAAAAAGTTATTATTTCACTCATATCAATGTTGATTTGATGGTTTTACAGACTGATCTGCACGTGGGTGGGCTGGGATCATGGTCATTTAGTTATCTATGGTCATATGTTGGGTTAACTGGGAGTGGACTGGTCCGGGAAGATGTTGGCTAAGAGGCCTCTACTTCATTAGCCTGGGCTTTTTGTCTCTTGGTGGTAGAGCTCCAAGCAAGATGGCACAAGTCAGCATTCAAAGGGCTAAAGAAAGTCACAGTGTCAGTCCGGCATCAAAGGAAGAATTGCAAAGTGACATGGCTAAGGATGAGATGACACAGGAATGACTGGAGAAAAGGGACCATTTTTTGACATCAGTTGAACACATATTGTATGCTTTATTTAAATGATGACAAATCTTTCGGGAATTGAGAAAGAATTTTAAATATGACAATAACCTCTGGTTTTGAAGAAGAAAAACCATTATTTTAATATTTATTTATTACTGATTATCATCGACAGTTGCAAGTTATACAATGTCTTAAGGTAAGATAGTTTACAGATATAAAGATGAAGCACCATCTACTTCACTTTCAGCGAGTTTATCAGGTTATCAGGGAGGCAGTAGAGACACAAGAAAAAACACATCACGGCTTTCAAAATGCGAAGTAAAATTTATTGAGTAAATTATGGATAAAGGAAGAGTTAGGCCTTTCTGTAGAGTTAGGGAATATTCTTTACATGGGAGAGCTGATCCCAAGCTGAAGAGATGAATAGGCGTTCATCACTGTGTGTGGTGGGGGCAGGAGGTGCCGCAGGAAAGCATGAGGAGTGTGTCACACGTGTATGGGCACATGCACATCAGTGTAAACTGCAGTTGTGGGGAGAGGGCCGGAGAGTACAGTTGGAAAATGAAGTCGGACTACACCGTGAAGTGTCTTATAAGCCCTAGTAAGGAATATGAACCTATGAGAACTGGCACAGCGTGTGAATGCAGATTCCTCGGAATATTGAGAGAGTAGATATTTTCCAACCCTACCAGGCACTTTTTTCTCACAAAAATTTGCTAATCTTTCTTTGAATTCTAAGAAAGTGATTGGGCTATGAGTCCCTTTTTAATTTTCTTTTTTTTTAATAATAAAAGAGGTAAAAGTTTTGTGGATATTTGTGGCTTTTCTCTTCTCTGTCTGCCACAACCAGCCAAGCAGCAAGATGGGTCAGCTGGACCCACTTATGGCCTGTGACTTCCCCAAGTGAGTCTACTACGCCTACCCCTGGGCAGAGGTAGTCAGACCCAATTTGGACTGGGGGTTTAGAAGGTGAGCAAAAGCCATTATAAGCCTATGAATGTATTTTACATTCTACAATCCGGCTTCTGTCAGAGTATCATTGGGGTTTCAGCATTAGCTCCCTTAATAGAAAGTGTTCACTTGTTTCAAGTTTTAAATTTCTTTAGTGTGATTAGCTCTGGGAAGGTTGTAGTGGCAAGTTTCCTGCACCAATACAGATCTGGCGCCCCCATATCACAGGATGTTATGCCTGGTATCTCCCTCCACACCTCCATTGCCCCAAACACATGAGGTAGCAGAATTTTAGACCTGTAAGGGACATTATCTCTAGATTATGAGATCTCTGACACGAAAGGTAGAGTCTTATTTACTTTACTATGATTATTTCAGCTCTAAATTTATTTTCTGGCTGGATAGTTTTCAATAAGCGACTATTCAATGAATCTAGTCTAACCTTCTTATCAAAAAGGAAAAATTGGTTAAGATTTTACAATAGTGTCATGTGTTGAGTTGTAATTGCTATGGTATTTCCTGAACATTTTCGCTCAGATTCTATTGTAACCTTATACCACTATCACGAATAATCTTTGTTTTAAGCCTGATCAGTGATATCATTTATATCTCACTATTTTCCAAAGATCTTTATAATCCTAAAAAAATAAGGCAATGTAATATAGTTAATCCACATGTATTTTCAGAATTCGAGTGTTTATCTTGGAGATCACAACACAGCCATTTATTGAATTGTGAAATAAATTTATTCAACAGCCTTAGGTTGGTAGACCAGTAATCTGTTTCCTCACCTAAATGCACTTTGCTAATTTTTGTAGAGAAGCTAGTTATTGCCTCCCTGTTTATTCTCCCTTTGTAGATAATTTGCAGCCAACCAAAGTTCCAAGTATCTCTTTTTTTTTCTCCTTCTTTTGGTTTGTGGGGGGACATGTATTCCCTCAAATGCCATAAGAGAAGTGGAATTTTGACACCAGAAACTTTATCCATATGCTATGATGAGTGAGTCTTTCTGGGGCTATAAAAATTTGAAATGGAAACCTTAGGGTCTATGCTAACTAGATTCTGTGAGGTGTGAAGATTGACTAGTTATTTGAATGTAAAGCCAGAGTGGATGCCATGGCATGCTAAAGCATAGCATTTGAGGACAGAAAAACAGAATTCATCAGCAAAATTGTCCTTGGAGAGAAGTAGGAGAGTGCATTAGACATAGAGTGAGAGACAGAAGTGAAAGGAAGAAATGGCTTCAGCACCTAACTTTCCAATACCAGATCTGTGTGCCATGGAGGTAATTTTTTTTTCTAGTTCCACAAATATTTATAAAATCATCTATGAGCTTTAAGAAAAGTAAACACCTATATGTGTATCAGCATGAATGTCTTTCTGTTCTTGTAATTAAATAATAACTAACACATTTTAGCTTTTTGAAGCTTCTGAATTAAATACACCATTATAAACTTCCTTTCAGAAATGTTTTCCAAAAAAATTTCTGTGTACGCTTCTCTGTGTTCTTTTGTATCTAAGATTAGTACTACTGAAGATGACTTTTTTCAAGCCTCTCTCTTTTCCAGTTTTAGCATGACCTTTGGTTATAAAGGGCACCTGTTCCATTAGACTCTGAAATATTGATAAGGAACTCTGTTTAGCTGGTGAACCACCAAGCATTGTTAGGTCAGTGTCTGAAAGTGGGCTTCCTGTTCAATTTTCCATTCTGCAAATGTGCTTTGGCTTTAAAGGTCAAGAATGGTACCACAGGGACTTTTGATTGCATTATCCTGATTTCTCAGCTATGAATCACTTTCTCTCTGAAGCTGTGGAACAGAGGCTCTAAAATAAATTTAATCATTACCCCTTATGATATTACCTCCACTTCTTTGCCTGTCTGGCAAAATGCCTGATATTGGCTGACATTGGAAATGAACTTTTTAATTCTGCCTTGGAAGAAAGGGGAAGAAAAAATAAAATTAACAAGATACAAATAAGTTTCACAATTCTCATTTCCACTTCTCTTATTTGCCAGTGACTAATTGTCTAGAACACTGATGATACTTGCTTTTCAAGATCACATCATAGCTTCTATACAATTTAATCTGTTAATAAATCAATCCATTTATTAAGGGGTATATAACATTACAAGATTTCTTTATTTCTTCAGGGAAATTACTTGTTTGCTTTTAATAAATTTATATTTTGTTACATGCAATATATAAGCCTAAATTGAACATAGTGAAATGCATGTTCATTATTTTGTGTATAGTGCAAAATAGTAATTCAAAGTATTTGCAATTCTTAGTACAACTTTAAAGAAAATGTAAAATGTGTAGCCATAGTTGAGATATTAGTAATTGTCTCATTTTTTAATCTGTAATAATATAATTATTTATTTTGCTCAGTGCAGTCATGACTCATGTAAAATCTCCATCTTTGATAACTTCTTACCAAAACTTGTCTATTTGCAATTTTTAAAAAGTTCCTTTTGTGTTCAAATATTAAACCCTAATATCCTGGGATATCTTGTGTACACAGTCATGTTAGTCCCCCATAATATCTTTCTAGGCATATATATATTTTTACAAGCATTGCTGTTCCTTTCCCTGACCTGTTAAATTCCTGAATTTAATGCAATCTGTCATGGTCCTTAGTTTTCTTGTCAGGCCACTATCTCATTCTGTTTGTCATTTATAGCTAATTTTAGAAGAATAAGTTCTGCACCCTTACAGAAACACTTTTTCCCCACTTTGTGTATTCCTAGTAGAAGAGTCACCAATAATGGATGCTTGCTGCCCATCGATCAAGGTATAGACACCTAATCCAAGTCAGGACATAGTTCACAAGCAGGAATTTGAAGTGGACTTGGAGAAACAAAATCACAGTGGTGGCAGCTCAGTTAAACCCCAAGTGTTTTAGTCATTTTCAATCATTAGAAAACTTATTCCTTTTCTGATTTAATTTTGATTTATTTTTATTCAATCTTATTTTTAATTCAACTCCCCATTCCACATTACTGACAGGTTTGAGAGGCATGACATCACTGGTTAAATAGAGATTGTAGTAGAGATGAAGATGTGGACAAATGCCTTCCTCTCCCTCAAATTCTCCTAGAGATGCATTTCAGGAAGAAGGAAAGGAAAACTATGGACTCTACTCATGGGTGTGAATTGAATATTCATTTGTTGGCTTTGTTCTGAACTACTGTTATTCTATGAAAGAGAGCAAGTTTAACAGAAACCTACTTGCTCCCCACCCACCCATATTAAGAATAGGACAAAAGCGGAAGGGAACCCTAATACATTGTGAGCCCTACATTCTCAAATGAGAGGGTCAATATCTGCCACCTGCCTTCAGAACCTTCTTTAATTTTAAAAAGGTGGCGATTTTGTTTCTTTTTCTTTTTTTAATTGTACTTTAGGCTCTGGGGTACATGTGCAGATCATACAGGATTGTTGCACAGGTACATACATGGCAAGGTGGTTTGCTGCCTTCATCCCCTCATCACCTATATCTGGCATTTCTCCCCAAGTTATCCCTCCCCACCTTCCCCACCCCCTGATGTCCCTCCCATATCCCCCCCGCCAACTGACCACAGTGTGTGATGCTCCCCTCCCTGTGTCTATGTGTTCTCATGGTTCGACACCTGCCAATGAGTGAGGACATGCAGTGTTTGGTTTTCTGTTCTTGCGTAAGTTTGCTGAGAATCATGGTTTTCAGATTCATCCATGTCCCTACAAAGGACAAAACTCATTGTTTTTTATGACTGCATAGTATTCCATGGTGTATATGTGCCACCTTTTCCTTGTCCGGTCTATCATCAATGGGCATTTGGGTTGGTTCCAGGTCTTTGCTATTGTAAACAGTGCTGCCATGAACATACATGTGCATGTGTCTTTATAATAGCACAATTTATAATTTGCTCGGTATATACCTACTAATGGGATTTCTGGGTCGAATGGTATTTCTATTTCTAGGCCCTTGAGGAAGTGCCACACTGTCTTGCCACACAATAGTTGCACTGATTTACACTCCCACCAACAGTGTAAAAGTGTTCCTATTTCTCCACATCCTCTCCAGCATCTATTGTTTCCAGATTTTTAATGATCACCATTCTAACTGGTGTGAGGTGGTATCTCAATGTGATTTTGATTTGCCTTTCTCTAATAACCAGTGATGGTGAGCATTTTTTCATGTTTGTTGGCCTCATAGATGTCTTCTTTTGTAACGTGTCTGCTCATATCCTTTGCCCATTTTTGAATAGGGTTGTTTGTTTTTTTCTTGTAAATCTGTTTTAGTTCATTGTAGATTCTGGATATTAGCCCTTTGTCAGATGGGTAGACTGCAAAAATTTTTTCCCATTCTGTTAGTTGCTGGCTCTCTTTAATGATTGTTTCTTTTGTTGTACAGAAGCTCTGGAGTTTAATTAGATCCTATTTGTCTATTTTGGCTTTTGTTGCCATTGCTTTTGGTGTTTTAGCCATGAAGTCCTTGTCTATGCCTATGTCCTGAATGGTTTTGCTTAGGTTTTCTTCTAGGGTTTTTATGGTGGTAGGCATTATGTTTAAGTCTTTAATCCATTTGAAGTTAATTTTAGTGTAAGATGTCAGGAAGAGGTCCAGTTTCTGCTTTCTGCACATTGCTAGCCAGTTTTCCCAACACTATTAATTAAACAGGGAATCTTTTCCCCATTGCTTGTTTTGTCGAAGATCAGATGATTATAGATATGTCATGTTGTTGCTGAGGCCTCTGTTCTGTTCCATTGGTCTAACAGTACCATGGTGTTTTGATTACTGTGGCCTTGTAGTATAGTTTGAAGTCAGGCAGCATGATGCCTCCAGCTTTGTTCTTTTTGCTTAGAATTATCTTGGCTATGTAGGCTCTCTTTTGGTTGCATATGAAATTTACAGCGATTTTTTTCCACTTCTGTGAAGAAGGTCATTGGTAGCTTGATGGGGATAGTGTTGAATCTATAAGTTACTTTGGGCAGTGTGGCCATTTTCATGATATTGATTCTTCCCAACCATGACATGGAATGTTTTTCCATCTGTTTGTGTCCTCTCTTATTTCCTTGAGCAGTGGTTTGTAGTTCTCCTTGAAGAGATCCTTTACATCCTTTGTTAGTTGTATTCTTAGATATTTTATCTCTTTGTAGCAATTGTGAAAGGCAGTTTGTTCTTGATTTGGCTCTCTTTAAGTCTGTTATTTTCATATAGGAATGCTTGTGATCTCTGCACATTGAATTTGTTTCCTGAGACTTTGCTGAAGTTGCTTATTAGTTTCAGGAGATTTTGGGCTGAGAGGATGGGGTCTTCTAAATATACAATCATGTCATCTGCAAATAGAGACTATTTGACTTCCTCCTTTCCTAATTGAATACCCTTTATTTGGGGATTTTGTCTCTAAACTCTAATGTGTGTTAGATATCTTGAGTAACTCTCTAAGTTAAACAATATACTAGATAAGAAACATTTAAAAATGAATTTATTAATGGATGATTATGAAAATAAGGAATCTTCATAATCCACAGATAGAGTTAAAGCAGATTTCCTGAGAAGAAAGCAAGAACCAGAATGGACTTACATCAAGAGGGTTTTTGCCACACTCTGGAAACCTTGAGTTTTTACTTGAATGACCAAATGTACTACATATGACAGATAATAATACTTAAGATTTCCTTACAGTAGTGAGGGTCATAGGATGAATAAGAATTAGAATCAGCCTACCAGCAGACATAAACTAAACTTGACTATATCAAATTTATGGGTGAGTGAAGCAGCAAACATCTCACTTGAGAATTTATCACTTCAAACAGGCTGTCATGTAGAGGTTTGGCTAAAATCTATGCCACCTGTAAGGTCGTTAGTCCCTGAAATAGAGAATTTAAAGTGGTCTAGGTTGATAACACTCCTAGAAACTGATATAAGTAAACACAAATGCTGAAAGAACACAACTTCAGCATTGACTTCTATGGATTCTTACTAATAAAGTTCAACGAAACAATCAGCTCAAATTAAGAATTAAAAATTACAGGAGAGCGGTAACATTAGTAAGAATTAAATGCAATAGAGTTTAGAAAGAGAACCGCAATGATTTTATATAATAAAATTGTCAGATAAAGCATAGAATATAAATATATTCACATGTTTGAAGAAGCTAGAAAAACTACAAAATATTTGAAGAAAATACAGGATTAAAAAAAATTACTGATATGATTTGGCTTTGTCCCCACCCAAATCTCACCTTGAATTGTAACTCCCACAATTCCCACATGTCACAGGAGGAACAGGTGGGAGGTGACTGAATTATGGTGGTGGATCTTTCCTGCACTGTTCTTTTTATAGTGAATGAGTCTCATGAGATCTGATGGTTTTAAAAATGTAAGTTCCCCTGCACAAGCTTTCTTGCCTGCTGCCATCCATGTAAGATGTGACTTGCTCCTCCTTGTCTTCCATCATAATTGTGAGGACTCCCCAGCCATGTAGAGCTGTAAGTTCATTAAACTTCTTTCTTTTGTAAATGTCCCAGTCTCAGGTATGATTTCATCAGCAGCATGAAACTGGCCTAATACAATGACCAAGCATATGCGAATGAAAAAAAAAATCCAGGAATAGAATAAACATTAATTTAATGTTATTTTAAATTTAACTGTTAAATTTAAAATGCAAAATATGTCATTATCTAAGCATCACATTTACTCATTTGAAGATGTAATTTGATAGTTCTTATATAAATCTGATGATATTATCTCAAATGTAGTCCAGAGGCATAGAGATGAAAAACACTGAAATAAATCTTAGAAATTTGGATAATATTTGGATACATACAAAGAAGTTCCACAATGATATAGATATTCAAGAGTATTAAGAGGCTAAGATTTCAGAAGAATATAAATAAAAAATATATCAGAGTCTTGACATATTTCAGAAAAACTGCAGAATACAAAAGCAAGAGAAGATCTTATGGGAAGTAGATGATGTTGGAGAGGCAGCCACCTTCAGGGTAAAACTAGAGTAACTGCAGTTAGCAATAATGAAGATACAACCTAATGGAATTCCATCTGTATTGAATTAGAGAAAAATAACTTAAAATTCAATTTCTGGTAAATCATTTTTAGAAAAGAAGTCAAATAAGGACATTTTCAGATAACAAAACTGAAATTTACCACCAACCACATTTCTAAGAGGTGAAAATAGTCTCAAACAAATGGAGGAAGAGTAAGAAAAATGTTTGTGAAAATGAGAGTAAAGCTTAGTAAATGTTGTTTGTATAATAAAAAGAACAAAAATGATGAATAAAGCCATAATTTCAATGTAAGTTAAAATTTAAAAACATACCCTAAAATAGATAGTATATACACTGAAGTAATAGAGCATGTAACACCCTAAAAAATAGGGGTAAAGGGATGATATTTGAAAACACAACAAACCAACTCTTAGTGGAAATAAAAGTTGGGAAATATGAGGAGATTGGAGGGGAGGTTTTATCCAGGTCCTGCCGAAATGACAGATATCTGCAAGCCCCTAGAGAGCTGTCAGATACCACATCAGCTGGTCCTTTGAAATTAGAATATGGGCTTATTAACACCATAGAATTCAGAGGTTACCTCTTGCTGTCAATGCAAAAAAACTAAAATAATTTGCACTCCATTTTTCATATTTAATTGGGGAGGGATAGAGTTCACCTTGAAAATAAAAGTAGTTTTGTGAACCTCTATTTTATTAGCTGTAAATTTCACAATTATGAAACACAGAAGCTGAAATTTGTCTTGTTACGAAACACAGACTAAATTTTTAAAAATTAAAGTCTGTTTTATATTACAATAATATAATAATGAGAGTATTCTGTTCTCTATAGTAAATACTTTGTAAAATAAAAATTAATGAATTTAATCTGTTAAATAAGTCAAATATTGTACAATTTGTACAAATGAAGAAATGCTGTACAAATACTGTCCTCAGAACTTCTTCTAATCTTTGGTGTTACTATTTCTAAATGTAGATTCTCCAATATCAACAAAAATTTATCAGAATCAAGAAAACAAAGATTTCCTTCAAACAATGTAGAATTAATACATAATTCTGCTCTCTTAGAAAACTTTCTAACCTCCTCATTTGATAAACACATCATAATATCTTTAGTGAAATGAGGTTAGAAAACTTCCCTGTTATATATATATTTGTTTTTGTAGGCAGGTGACATTAATTGATTAGATAATAAAAAAGCTACTTTATAATTGAAGGATATAATCAAAGTAATTAGAGCTCCGAGTGATTCAATTATTTGCTTTAATTTGATTCATTATAGCATTATTATTTAGGGAAATCAAAAAGCTTAAAAGGTAAAACTGTAACAGGTAAGGGGTGAAAATGGTTTTTAGGGAGGTGAAATTAAGACATCTGATATCTGGATATTACATTACATTTGTTTTTCAAATTTTGTTTTTTTTTTTTTACAAGAATATTGATTTTATATTTTTCCATTTTTTGAGGCATAATTAACAAATAAAAGTATATATATTTACAGTGTATTACATGATTTTTCATATATGTATACATTGTGAAATGTATACACACTCAAATGAATCACCACACTCAAATGAATTAACATATTCATTATCTCATGTGCTTATCATTTTTTTTGTAATGCTAACATTTTAGATCTATTCTCAGCAATTTTTAAGTACACTATACATTATAATTAACTATAGTTGACATGCTATGCAATTAATCTACAGGACTAACTCATTCTATCTAACTGAAACTTTGTACCGTTTGACCAATATCTCCCCATCCAACCTCCCCCAGCTCCCACACCCTGGCTGTATTAGTCTTTTCCCACAATGCTATGAAAAAGTACCTGAGACTGATAATTTACGTGAAAAAGAGGTTTAATTGACTGACAATTACGCAGGCTGTACAGGAAGCATGGCTGGGAGGCCTCAGGAAATTTACAATCATGGCAGGAGGGTGAAGGGGAAGCAAGCATGTCTTTACATGGTGGCATGAGAGAGAGAGAGAAAGAGAGAGAGAGAGAGAGGGAGAGAGAGAGAGAGAAAAAATAAGTGCTGCACACTTTTGAACAACCAGATCTCATGAAAGATCTCTCTTTCTCTCTTCCTTCCTCCCTTCCTCTTTCCTTCCTTTCCTTTCCTTCCTTTTCCTTGCCTTGCTTTGGCTTTTTCTTTCTCTTTCTTTACGAGATAAGGTCTCTCTCTGTCACCCAGGAAGATGTGCAGTTGTGCAATCATAGCTCACTACAGCCTCATCTCCTGAGTTCAAGCAAACCTCCTGCCATGGCCTCCCAGTGTGTTGGGATTACAGGCAAAAGCCAACTCCCTGACCTTAAACCACATTTTTGTTATCCTTTATCTGTTGGTGGACACATAGGTTGATTCCAAATCTTTGCTATCAAGAAGATTGCTGATATAAATGTACAAGTGCAGGTACCTTTTTTATATAATGTTTTTTTGTTTGTTTGTTTTTGTAAATAACCACCAGTGGGACTGCTGGTTTGAATGGTAATTTTATTTTTAGTTCTTTGAGAAATCTCTATACTGTTTTCCATAAAGGTTATACTAATTTACATTTCCAACAACATTTTTACCACATCCACACCATCTATCATTTTTTGACTTTTTAAATAATAGTCATTCTGGCTGGAGTAAGATGACATTTCATTGTGGTCCAGTTTTACTCTTCTACATATGGAAATACTTTCGCTTTCTCTATTCTATTCCATTGATCTGTATGTCTATATTGTGCCAATATCCTACAATTTTTTTGTGTGTTCCATTGGTCTGTATGTCTATTTTTATGCCAGTACTATGCTGTTTTAATTACTATAGCTTTGTAGTATATTTTGGGGTCAGGTAATGTGATGCCTCTAGCTTCGTTATTTTTGCACAAGACTGCTTTGGCTAGTTTTGTGGTTCTATGTACATTTTAGGATTTTTTTATTTGTGTGAAAGATAACATTGGAATTTTGACAGAAATTGCAAAAATCTGTAGACTACTTTGGGTAGTATGAACATTTTAAGAAGACAAACTCTTCTAATCCATGAACATGAAGTATCTATTTATTTGTGTCTTCTTCAATTTCTTTCAACAATGTTTTACAGTTTTCAATGTGTAAATTGGTTAAATTTCATCTTTGTTAAATTTATTCCTAAATATTTTACAGTGTTTTATGCTTTTGTAAATGGAATTTAAAAAATTTTTTTTCTTGTGGGCATAGGAGGTGTATATATTTATGGATTATATAGGCTATTTTGATACAGACATGTAATGTGTAATAATCACATTAGAGTAAAGGAAGTATCTGTCACTTCAAGTATTTATTGTTTGTGTTAGAAACAATCCAGTTATCCTCTTTTAGTTGTTTTTAAATGTACAAATCAATTATTTTTTACTATTGTCACCCTGTTGTGCGAGTAAATACTAGATTTTATTCATTCTTTCTATTTTTCGTAGGCATTAATCATCCCCACATCCCTCCAACCCCTGACAACCCATCCCAGCCTCTAATAATCAGCCTTCTACTCTCTATATCTATGAGTTCAATAGTTTTAATTTTTAGCTCCCTTAAAAATGACAAGAAAATGCAAAGTTTGACTTTCTGTTCCTGGCTTCTTTCACTGAGTAATTAATGACTTCCAGTTCCATCCATGTTGTTTTAAATGATAGAATCTCATTCTTTTTTATGGCTGAAAAATACTATGTTGGATATATTTACCAACTGGATAAAAGCCATTTTAACAGGGGTGAGATAATATCTATGTAGTTTTGATTTGCATTTCTCTGATGATCAATGATGTTGAGCGTCTTTTCAAATAACTGTTTGCCATTTGCATTCCTTCTTTTGAAAAATTTATATTAAAAACTTTTTCTCATTTTTAAATAGAATTATTATCTTTTTTTCCTCATGGAGTTGTTTGAGTTCCTTATATATTTTAGCTACTAATCTCCTGTGAGATGAGTAATTTGCAAATATTTTCTCCTATTCTGTAAGTCATTTTTTTCACTTTGTTGATTGTTTTCTTTGCCATACAGATTTTTTAACTTGTTGTGATCCCATTTGTCCATTTACACTTTGGTTTAAAATGATTCATGTGCAGAGGAAAATAAAGTGTATTGTGTAGTCATTTTATGAAGTGTAGATAAAAATTTATTAGATCCATAAATGAGATTTCTTAGTTTCATTTTGAGATATTTATTAGCATACAGAAACTATCAATTTTGTATGCTGATTTTGTATCCTAAAACTTTACTGAATCTGTTTATTAATTGTAACACTTTTTTGATGGAGTCTTTAGGTTCTGTATATAGGACCATGTCATCTGTGAACAGACAATTTTACTTCCATTTTGATTTAGATGACTTTCATTTCTTTTTCTTGTGTAATTGCCCTGCTAGGACTTCCAGTACCATGTTGAATAGAAATGGTGGAAGTGGAAACTCTTGTCCTGTTCCTGATCATATCAGAAAAGCTTTCAGGTTTTTTTTTACTGTTAAGTGTGATATTAACTGTGAGATGTCATATATAGCTTTCATTATGCTGAGGTTCATTCCATTTCTATACATAATTTCTTGAGATTTTTATCATAAATGGCTGTTAAATGTTGTCAGATTCTTTTCTTTGCATTTATAGAGATGACCATATAATTATAATGATTTGTTTTGTTAATTCATAGTTCACATTTATTGATTTGCCTATATTAACCCATTCATGCATCCCAGGGATAAATCTTGCTTGGTCCTGGTGTATGATCCTTTTAATGTGCTAATATATTGAACTTGCTCGTATTTTGTGTTTTTTGCATTTAGGTCCATCATGGGTATTGGTCAGTAATTTTCTTTTCTCGTAGTTGACTTGTCTGGGTTTGACACATGGTGATGTTGGGCTCATAGCATAAATTTGGAAGAGTTTCCTAATCTTCAACATTTTAGAAGAAATTAGAATGCTTGGCATTAATTATTTAAAAAAAGATCGGTAGAATTCACCACTGAAGCCACCTAGTCTTGGATTTTCTTTGTTTGCATGTTTGTGATTACTGACTCAATCTCCTTACTCATTATTTATCTGTTAAGATTTCCTATTTCTTCATGATTCAGTCTTGATAGGTTGTACGTTTCTAGGAATTTATTCATTCCCTAATGGTTACTTAACTTTTTAAATTTTCAAGTATGCTTAATTATATAAAATAAAAAGTGAGGATTGTGTTCGCGGATATTTCTGAAATCAAGTTTATTTCTTTTTTAAGAACTTTATTTCTTTGGTAAGTCTTCCAGTTTTCATGTTATGGTTTATCAACAGTAATTGCTTTTTGATGATATTCAGTGTGAAACATTTTTCTCTACATGTGACGGCTCATGTGCAGAAATATATCTGATTAATTTTAGAGTGTTTAAGAAACATAGTCACACATCACTCTTCTCAGATTTTCATTCTTTTCAATTTTCTAATTCTCAGGATTATAACAATCATATAGCCATGACATTGATGATTAAATAGACAATACAAATTTCCTTTTAACAACTCTCAATTTCTCAACTTATTGTTGATTCTGAATAGCCTTAGCCTAAATCAGTGAGTAAATAATTAATTTGCTTATTTCTGGCAACCAAGTCTTAAATTATTTGTTTCTTATTTGACTATAGGTGTCAGAAAAGAGAGAGAGAGCGCCAGAGACAAAAACTTTGTTACAGTTAAAATAACAAATTAAAATTTAGCCAGATCACTGAATTTTAGGATTCTTAGGATTCTTCAACTTTACAGTAGTGTGAAAGTGATGCACATTCAGTAGAAACTATACTTTGAGTACCTAACAACCATTCTGTTTATCACTTTCAGTACAGAATTTAATAAATTATGTAAGATATTCAACATTTTATTATAAAATAGGCTTAGGGTAAGATAATTTTGCCCAACTGTAGGCTAATTTGTTTTACGCATGTTTAAGGTAGGCTAGGCTAAGCTATGATATTGTCAAGGAACATCTATATTATGATTTAATTAAAGATAGTACACACAATTGTCATTCCTCAACATAATTTGTATTTGATTAAGTTATATTGCAAAGTCTGTTTGCTTATCAGTTTAAAATGGTTTTATGCTTTAATTTGCTTAGTATTATAAAGTTCTCTAAATAGAGTCTACCCATTGATAATCTGAAAGAGACGCTTTGCTTGCCTGGTGCAAGAAAGCCATAATATACCCAAATGAGCAGAAACAATAGTTACAGAAGATCAACAAGGCAGAGAAAGATGACTGTGATGCATATAACAAGACCAGGACAGTTCTGCTCCACAATCAGAGAAATGGTCCAAATCTTCCTCTTCTGACATTACAGATGCTGGATCTGTTACCTATGACCTGATTTTTAAGAGTGCTAGAGATCTAATATATAATATTTATCTGTAATGAAAATATTATGCCTAATTAATTATATAATGATAGTTATATATTTGTATCATACAATGTATATAAATATAGCAATATACAATATAAAATAATAAATATAAAATGTTATTTATATTAGTATACTTACATTTATTTATATCATATAATTATATTTTTAGAGTATTTATAATATTTTTATAGCTATATAATTATGTAACTATATAATGTGATAAATTATGATGATAGTTATTTGTGTGAGTCTTATAATATTGCCCTTCTTTTTGACATCTAATCTCAGACTAACTCCTGCTTCCTTAAATTATGTTCCTTAAAGTCATCCAGCACAAGGTCAAATTTCATATAAGTCTCTTTTCATACCTCTCTTACTGAGACACCCCACAGTTCTTCTAGATTGTGTTAATCCTTGCTACAGCCAAATAAATAAATCGGACTTTATTTATGAATTCATTTAAGATTTTACTATGAACATAACATCATTCATCTAATCAGTCAGAAGATGAGTGTGCAAGTCCTGAGCACATCATTTACTTCTGTTCCAGTGTTGGCAAACACCTACTGAAACCACACTGATCTTGCATTCCTCATCTATAATGTTGGTTAGCAATGTCAATATTTAATGGTTTTGAGGGTCAAATGAGAAAATAATAGTTTATGAATTATAAATGTTATTTAAATTGTGCTTGCTAATGTTAACATATTTTATTATTTTATTCTTTAAGCAACATTCCATTTCTACTCATCCCATTGCCACTGGGCACTCACCTTTTGCCCTCAGTTTCAAAGATAGAAAATACTACTTTCTGCACTGCCATGTAGCGATAAGACTGATTGCTTAATATGTTGTAAGTGCTTTGTTGATTAGTTTAAAAGTGCTCAAGGATCAATTATCATGGATTATCTACATACCTCCATGATTTTGGTGGATGATGTTTCTTTGGGCGACCCATCTACCACACTCTTTAAACTGTTTATGTGAAGCAAAGTACAATTGGCAAGTTCTTCAATAATGAGTGCTGTGTTTTCTGAATAATGTTTCATAAAACTAAATGAAGTATGCAAACACATCAGACTTTTATAGTCATGGTTCTAAAGCAAAAGCAGGATTCTATTTCAGACTCAATATCAAAATCTCTGAGGATGAGACCCAATAATTCGCATGTTTTAAAAGTACCGTGGTTTCCTAAGTGCACTGAGGAGACAGATTCTTATCTATGATCTAGACGACTATGCCTGTGACAAATACTATTTGCATCTGAACTTTAACAGTATTCCATCTGTGGCATAAAATCTTACTTCTCAAATCATGGAAGGAAAATTAAGAAAAAAACTAAACATTTTTTAATTAAAAAAAAAAAACCCACATAGTATTTCAAGGCAAAAAAGACATAAGTAAAATCTAAGGTATTTCTGACTACAAAACAATGATAGACGCAATTGTTCAGTTATAATTTATGACATCTCCATTAACCTGAGTCCACTTAGCCTGGAGGATTGCAGAAAATATTGACATCTGGATAAGTTGGCCAGAAAACTAGTTTGCTGAGACTTTAGGCTGTTTCAGCTGCACAAGAGAGAATTTCCCTTGTATCAATCATGTATGCCAATGTTATGAATCTTCTTTGGCTGTAAAGAAATTCTTAAATTGACTTATCTGACTTTTTCAGGAGGGAATTTTGTTTGTTTGTTTTTTTCCTGCAGGAATTTCTCCCCCTTATGTGTCTGTTTTTGTGTTTTTTGACCCAGGGATGAAGTTGTAGAAATAAGTTTGTTTATGTGTTTGTACTGACTCTTCTCTTACTTGAAAAGGGATGCTAATTATCCACTTATACTGTTCTGTTTGTAAATAAAGTCGTTGTGGCTATGGTAAATTCTTTTGGATACCTTTTGAGATTGATTGTTACTTGTGTTCATTATAGCCATGTCCCTCAGTCATACAAAAGGAGAGGAAATATATACAAAGATATAAACAATGGAAGTTGCCTTTCTATGCTCAAGAGCATCAAGAGCTCTGGCTCCTAAATGGACTTTCCTGGCTTGTATGATGATTGCATGAAGTATGTTTCACATCTTAAATTTTAGATTTAAAAAGTAGATAGAGTGGGATAATTCATTGCCTCTGCCTTTGCCATATTCAAAAATTACCATTATAGAATAAGAAGAGATTGGAGTATATGGCTTTTCTTCTTTATTGGAAGAAATAAGGAAATCCTAAATAAATATACAAAAGAGACAAATGAAGACATAAGAAAAATTTGAGTGGCTTGAGAAATGGTCTTCAACCTTAGAGTTAAACCCTAGCTCAAATTACAACCCCCCAGAGTAAACGTCACACAGAACTGCACACAATGAAAAAGGGAGAAATCTGGCTATCTACTCCTGAGTTTCCTTGCTTGCCCAGAAATTTCATGAGATTCTTCCATGTCATAAGTATAAAATCATTTCTGACAAAATGGATTGGTAGTCTTCTTCTTACAAGGATTTATAGATTGCATTATAGAATCCCTAAAATTTAAAGGAGTTCTTGTTCTGATTGGCTTTATGGAGACTGATAAGTCTTTATTGAATCTAGGATGACAAATTCCCTAATTATCAGAGAAAGAAAAAAACTGAACATCTTACACTTAAAATGTGGAAGCCATATGATGAATATCCTTTTAACAAAGATTGCCTGCTCACGTTGTGATGTTCAGTTGTCGGATAAGAAAAAAAAAAGATAATTCTTGTCATTAGGCTAGGAATCAGTTGTCGTAAAATTATACTAATAAGATCCCTAAAATTTACTGTATGGGATATACATTTGAAAAATATGTAAAAATCTGGGTTCATAAATACTTCTAGTTCAGATAACTCTTTGAACAATACTATGTTAATAAGATTGTTTTAAAAATATCTATACATCTTTTCCCTAATTTTGTCAACTCTGGAATAAAATGCAAGAACGGCATATTAATTTTTGTAATGCTTAAATTTATTTTTCTTATAGAAAGTTTAATTATTTTGAGCTATTAATCTGTTAGACAATAGTTTTCAAATGAAGAAAATAAACAATTATTACAAATTTCATCTTTTGTAGAAGCCAGAAAGTTTTATTAAAGATGATTCAATAACATGAAAAAATTCAATTATTTAATTATTTTTCTTATAGAAAGTTTAATTATTTTAATTATTTTGAGAGTTTCTAACCCAATTCAAGGAAGCTAACAACCTTGATAAAAGGTTAGAGGAATTGCTAACTACAATAACCAGTTTAGAGAAGAACATAAATGACCTGATGGAACTGAAAAACACAGCACAAGAACTTTTTGAAGCATCACAAATATCAATAGCAGAATTGATAAAGTGAAAGAAAGGATATCAGAGATTAAAGATCAACTTAATGAAATAAAGCATGAAGCATTCTTATTTAGATAAGAATGAAAATGAACAAACAAAGCCTCCGAAAAATATACGAGGATGTGGAAAGACCAAACCTATATTTGATTGGTGTACTGAAAGTGACAAGGAGCGTGGAACCAAGTTGGAAAACACACTTCAGGATATTATCCAGGAGAACTTCCCCGATCTAGCAAGACAGACCACATTCACATTCAGGAAATACAGAGACCACCACAAAGATACTCCTCAAGAAGAGCAACCCCAAATCACATACTCATCAGATTCACCAAGGTTGAAATGAAGAAAAAAATGTTAAGGGCAGCCAGAGAGAAAGGCCAGATTACCCACAAAGGGAAGCCCATCAAACTAGCAGTGGATCTCTCTGCAGAAACCCTACAAGCCAGAAGAGAATTGGGGCCAATATTCAACATTCTTAAAGAAAAGAATTTTCAACCCAGAGTTTCATATCCAGCCAAACTAAGTTTCATAAGCGAAGGAGAAATAAAATCCTTTACAGACAAGCAAATGCTGAGGGATTTTGTCACCACTAGGACTGCCTTACAATAGCTCCTGAAGGAAGCACTAAATATGGAAAGAAAAAACTGGTACCAGCCACTGCAAAAACAACCCAAAATGTCAAGACCATCGACACTATGAAGAAACCGCATCAACTAATGGGCAATATGAACAGCTAGCATCGTAATGATGGATCAGATTCACATATAACAATATTAACCTTAAATATAAAGGGGCTAAATGCCCCAATTAAAGGGCACACACTGGCAAATTAGAGTCAAGACCCACTGGTGTGGTGTATTCAGAAGACCCATCTCATGTGCAAAGACACACATAGGCTCAAAATAAAGAAATGGAGGAATACTACCAAGCAAATGGAAGGCAAAACAAGTAAACAAACAGAAACACCAGGGGTTGCACTCCTAGTCCCTAATAAAACAGACTTTAAACCAACAAAGATCAAAAAGGACAATGAAGGACATGACATGACGGTAAAGGGATCAATGCAACAAGAGGAGCTAACTATCCTAAACACATATGCAGCCAATTCAGGAGTACCCAGATTCATAAAGCAAGTTCTTAGAGACCTACAAAGAGATTTAGACTCCCACAAAATAATAGTGGGAGACTTTAACACCCCACTGTCAATATTAGACAGATCAATGAGACAGAAAATTAGCAAGGATATTCAGGACTTGAACTCAGCTCCTGATCAAGCAGACCTAATAGACATCTACAGAACTCTCCACACCAAATCAACAGAATACAAATACTTCTCAGGACCACATTGCACTTATTCTAAAATAGACCACATAATTGGAGGTAAAACACTCCTCAGCAAATGCAAAAGAACAGAAATCATAACTACCAGTCTCTCAGAACACAGTGCAATCAAATTGGAGCTAAGGATTAAGAAACTCACTCGAAACCATAGAACTACATGGAAACTGAACAACCTGTTCCTGAATGACTACTGGGTAAATAACAAAATGAAGAGAAATATCAAGTTCTTTGAAATCAGTAAGAACAAAGGCACAACATACCAGAATCTCTGGGACATAGATAAAGCAATGTTTACAGGAAAATGTACAGCACTAAAAGCCCAAGAAAGAAAGCAGGAAAGATCTAAACTCAATACCCTAACATCACAATTAGAAGAAATAGAGGAGCAAGAGCAAACAGATTCAAAAGCTAGCAGCAGATAAAAAATAACTAAGATCAGAACAAGACTGAAGGAGACAGAGACACAAAAAACCCTTCAAAACAATCAATAAATCCAGGAGCTGTTTTTTTTTTGAAAAGATTAACAAAATAGATAGACCACCAGCAAGACTAATAAAGAAGAAAAGAGAGAAGAATCAAATAGAGACAATAAAAAATGATAAAGGAGAGATCACCACTGATCTCACAGAAATACAAACTACCATCAGAGAATATTACAAACACCTCTATGCAAATAAACTAGAAAATCTAGAAGAAATAGATAAATTCCTGGACAAATACTTCCTCCCGAGACTAAATCAGGAAGAAGTCAAATCCCTGAACAGACTAATAACAAATACTGAAATTGAGACAGTAATTAACAGCCTATCAACCAAAAAAGTCCAGGACCAGATGAATTCAAAGCCAAATTGTACCAGAGGTACAGAGGGGAGCTGGTGCCATTTCTTGTGAAACTACTCCAAACAACAGAAAAAAAAGGAACTCCTCCCTAACTCATTTTATGAGGCTAGCATCATCCTGATACCAAAACCTGGCAGCGACACAACAATAACAACAACAACAATTTCAGGCCCATATCCCTGATGAACATTGATGCAAAAATCCTCAATAAACTACTGGCGAACTGAAATCCAACAACACATTAAAAAGCTTATCCTCCATGACCAAGTTGGCTTTATCTCTGAGATGCAAGGCTGGTTTAACATACACAAATCAATACACATAATCCACCACATAAACAGAACCAATGACAAAAACCACATGATTATCTCAATAGATGCAGAAAAAGCCTTTGGTAAAATTCAACACCGCTTCATGCAAAAAACACTCAATAAACTAGGTGTTGATGGAATGTATTTCAAAATAATAAGAGTTATTTATGACAAACCCACAGCCAATATCATATTGAATGGGCAAAAGCTGGAAGCATTCATTTTGAAAACCTGCACAAGACAAGGATGCCCTCTCTCACGACTCCTATTCAACATAGTATTGGAAGTTCTGGCCATGGAAATCAGGCAAGAAAAAGAAATGTATTCAAATAGGAAGAGAGGAAGTCAAATTATCTCTGCAGATTATATGAATGTATATTTAGAAAACCCCTTCATCTCAGCCCAAAAACTCTTTAAGCTGATAAGCAACTTCAGGAAAGTTTCAGGATACCAAATCAATGTGTAAAAATCACAAGCATTCCTATACACCAATAATAGACAAACAGAGAGCCAATCAGGAGCAAATTCCCATTCACAATTGCTACAAAGAGAATAAAATACCTAGGAATAAAATTTACAAGGGATGTGAAAGACTTCTGCAAGGAGAACTACAAACCACTGCTCAAAGAAATAAGAGAAGACACAAACAAATGGAAAAACATTCCATACTCATGGATAGGAAGAATTAATATAGTGAAAATGATTGTGCTGCCCAAAGTAATTTACAGATTCAATGCTATTGCCATCAAGCTACCACTGACCTTCTTCACAGAATTAGAAAAAATACTTTAAATTTCATATGGAAGCAAAAAAGAGGCCATTTAGCCAAGACAATCCTAAGCAAAAAGAACAGAGTTGGAGGCATCATGTTACCTGACTTCAAACTATACTACAAGGCTACGATAACCAAAGCAGCATGATATTGGTACCAAAACAGATATATAGACCAATGAAACAGAACAGAGGCCTCAGAAATAACACCACACATCTACAACTATCTGATCTTTGACACCCCTGATAAAAATAAGGAAGGAGGAAAGGATTCTCTCTTTAATAAATGGTATTGGGCAAACTGGCTAGCTATATGGAGAAAACCAAAACTGGACCCCTTCCTTTCACCTTATATAAAAATTTACTCAGGATGGATTAAAGATTTAAATAGAAGACCTAAAACTATAAAGGCTCTAGAAGAAAACCTAGGCAATACCATTCAGGACATAGGCATGAGCAAAGATTTCATGACTAAAACACCACCAACCCAAATGCACATCAATGATAGACTGGATAAAGAAAGTATGGCAAAAAAACACCATGGAATATTATGCAGCCATAAAAAGGATGAGTTCATGTCTTTTGCAGGTACATGGATGAAGCTGGAAACCATCATTCTCAGCAAACTAACACAGGAACAGAAAACTGAACACCACATGTTCTCACTCATAAGTGGGAGTTTAACAATGAGAACATATGGACACAGGGAGGGGAACATCACACATCAGGATTTATAATGGGTTTGGGGGTAAGGGGAGGGATAGCATTAGGAAAAATACCTAATGTGGATGATGGGTTGATAGGTGCAGCAAACCACCATGGCACATATATACCTATGTAACAAACCTGCACATTCTGCACATGTATCCCAGAACTTAAATTACAATAATAATAATAAATAAATCACATGTAGAATAAGAGAACTAACCAGAAAAGTTGAAATTAAATATATATAGAAAAGTTGGAAATTGTTTGTAAATATATTAAACAACTAAACTAATAAAAATTACTGTAATTTAAAAAAAAAATCCTGTTTCTTCGTTCCTTGAATGTAATAACATTGAGGCATGTTGCTTTACACTGAGTCCCAGAAATTTATATAAGAATTAAGCTCTGCTAACCCATAGAAGTACTTGGCTTGATAGAGTTTGTCAATTGCCTACCTGTCCTTGTCTCACTCGCATGCTCCTGTTTCTTTCATTTCTCAAATAAACGACTTGAGCTTTGATCTTTGGGCATATGCTTCTGGAGAGACTAAGTCAGAAGGAACCATTGGTAATATCATCCCTTCAACAAACATTTTATCAGTAATTGGATTACACTGATGTAAAAGTAATTGTATTAATCTGAAGTATCAAGCTGAAACGTAATTTACAAAAATTTAAGTTGACTTTACAATCTTGGATTGTTTTCAGTTGATTTAAAAGTAATTTTTATTTGGACACTTTCTACAAGAGATTAAAATTCATAAAGAGAGAAATCCAAAGTTTCAGTCACAAAGCAAATATTTGCTTATCTTTTCTTGTCTGTATAAAAACATAGTAAATTATAAATAAGAGTGTGAATTCAGTGTGATATATGAGTTGCTTATAATATAATTAAAATCAGTACATTTTAAAGCTGATATTTTATTACATTTATATATTTTAAGAAGCTGAAGGTAAAAGTGTATTCTCATTATTAATCAAATTAATCTTATAAACAATAAAGAGAAAAAAATTAGCTCAGAAGAAAATTGTTTTTTAACAGATACAGTATATGCCAGTGCAGTCTGCCTAGAGAACAGATGTTCGTATCTCATTACAATATTCTCATTTCCTGAAAACCTTTTAACTTACTGTTTGATATGAATTTTTTCATGTTATTGAATCATCTTTAATAAAACTTTCTGGCTTCTGCAAAAGATGAAATTTGTAATAATTGTTTATTTTCTTCATTTGAAAACTATTGTCTAACAGATTAATTATGTAAACAAGACTGGAATCATTTCTGGTCCTGAGGCATCTACAATTTATACTTATCTGTTGCTGTAATAACAAATCTCTTCTAGTAACTTTCTGATATTGCTTTTTAAAAACCAGGCCTTGAATTAAAAAGAAAACTGGGTAGCACCAAAGGCTCAGTTAGTAATTTGTACCTGTGAGACATGGCACTCATGAACAAGTAGAAATGCCAAAAAAAGTAGATATGGAAAATATTTATATTATCGTTAAGGGCTGAATTTGTCCTCTTCAAATTTTTATTTTGAAGTTCTAACCATGTGGAGATCGGATTGTTGGAAGGTATTTGGGTTAGATGAGACCAGGAGTCTGGGGCCCTCATGACTGGATTAGTGACCATGTGAGGACACAGGGGGAAGGTCTGCAAGACAGAAAGAAGACCGTTACTGGAATTGAATTGGCCAGCACCTTGATCTTTGACTTTTCATTTTCCAGAACCATGAGATGTAAGTGCTGGTTCAGTCATCCAGGCGGTGGTATTTCGTTATAGCAGCTCAAGCTGACAAATCCAGATTTCGCTACTGAATGTAGGGTGCCACTGTGACAAATACCAAATCACGTGGAAGTGATTTTGGAGCTGGAAAATTGGTAGATACTGGAAGAGTTTTGATATGTATGCCAGAAATATGCATGTTAAAACTGATTCTGGTGAGTTCTCAGAAGAAAATGAGGAACAGATTATTGAAAACTAGAGAAAGGGTGACATTGTTATAAAGTGGCAAATAACTTGGCTGAACTGTGTTCTACAGTTTTATAAAAGCTAATACCTGTGAGTGATGAAGTCAGATATTTAGCTGAGACTATTTTTAAACCAATTGTTGAAGGAGTGACTTTGTTTCTTCTGACTGCTTATAGTAAAATGTCAAAAGACAGAGATAGATTGAAGAAGAAACAGTTAAGCAAAAAGGACTCAGAAATTGAAGACTTGGAAAACTCTCAGCATAATGCAAAAAATGAGAAGATTTGTTCTGAAGAGAACAGTAAGGGTGTGGCTTAACAAGGATTTGATAAAGAGATCATTAGTGTGACTCATGGATTGAATCAGCTGTTTCAACAAAAGACAAGAATAGAGATGGGGTCATACCAACAAAGACACTACCAGTTTGAATTAAGGGGAAAAACTGAGACTAAATGAAATGACAATGTCAGAATTCTTCTATCCCACAGCCTACACCATCGAGCTCTTTGGTTGTGAAAAGAAATATCCTGAAGGCGTTAATGCATTAGGGCTAATGCCTCGGTTTCAATAGGCCAAACATTCTCTAACAGAAGTCTTGCAGGTGAGGCCTCCCAGAGCCTTGGGAAAACAACCCTTGCCCTGCAGAGCCGTGGAGGTGAGACTGCTGGCTGCCTCAGTGGGTCCAGAGGTAGAGTATCCAAGCAAAAATGATTATTTTTGAGCCTTAAGATACAGTAGAATTTGCCTTGCTAAGATTTGGACTTGCTTGGGAATTACCAACCTTTTCTTTCCCCCTTTTTGTCACTTTTGGAATGGGAACATCTACCTGCCCCTGTCCCACAATTGTATTTGGAAAGTGCATAACTTGTCTGGCTTCACAGGTTCCACACCAGAGAGAAGTTTTGCCTCAGTATGAGTCATACCTAGAGTCTTATTCACGTCTGATTTAGATAATATTTAGAAAAAAAAAAGGGACTTTAAAAGAGTTGATGCTGGAATGAGTTAACTTTGAGACTATTGGATTGGAATGAATGTACTTTGCATATAAGAAAAATATCAGTTTTGGGGGTCTGGGGTAGAATGCTATAGACTGAATCGTGTCCCAGCCAAATTCATATATTGAGACATTAATAACCAATGGGACCTTTTCAAGTAATTAGGGTTAGAGGAGATTATGAGAGCAAGGCCCTCATAATGGGATTTGTGGCATTATAAGAGACATACAGACATAACTCTCTTTTCTACCATATGAGAACACAGTGAGAATAAGGCTATCTGCAAATCAGAAAGAGGACCTTCAGCAGGAGCCAAATTAATTGGACCTTGACCTTGGAATTCCAAGCTCCCAGTACTATGAGAAATTAATGTGTTGTTTAAGCCATCCAGTCCATAAGTATTTGATTGTAGCAGCCATTGCTTTTGGTATTTTAGTCATGAAGTCCTTGTCCCTGTTTGCAGATGACACGATTGTATATTTAGAAAACTCCATTGTCTCAGCCCAAAATCTCCTTAAGCTGATAAGCAACTTCAGCAAAGTCTCAGGATACAAAATCAATGTGCAGAAATCACAAGCATTCTTATATACCAATAACAGACAAACAGAGAGCCAAATCAAAAGTGAACTCCCATTCACAATTGCTACAAAGAGAATAAAATACCTAGGAATAGAACTAACAACAGATGTGAAGGACCTCTTCAATGAGAACTACAAACTCCTGTGCAAGGAAATAAGAGAGGACACAAACAACTAGAAAAACATCCCATGTTCATGGTTAGGAAGAATCAATATCTTGAAAATGGCCATACTGCTCAGAGTAATTGAATACATTTAATACTATCCCCATCAAGCTACATATGACTTTCTTCACAGAATTGGACACAAACACCTTAAACTTTGTATGAAACCAAAAAAGAACCTGCATAACCAAGACAATCTTAAGCAAAAGAAATCTAGCTGGAGGCATCATGCTACCTGACTTCAAACTATATTACAAGGCTACAGTAATCAAAACAGCATGGTACTGGTACCAAAACAGAGATATAGACCAATGGAACAGAACAGAGGTCTCAGAAAGAACGCCACACAACTGCAACCATCTGATCTCTGACAAAGCTGGCAAAGACAAGCAATGGGGAAAGGATTTCCCATTTAATAAATGGTGTTGGGAAAACTGGCTAGCCATATGCAGAAAGTTGAAACTGGATCCTTCCTTACATGTTATCCAAAAATTAACTCTAGATGGATTAAAGATTTAAACATGAGGCCTAACATCATAAAAACTCTAGAAGAAAACCTAGGCAATACCATTCAGGACATAGGCATGGGCAAGGACTTCATGTAGTTGTATTTTATGCCACAATTAGAGATGCTATTTTACTCCATTCTGACCCTGTATAGGTGGTTAGCATTATTCTCTTATTTATGTAAAGTTCCTGCCACAAGTTTCAAAGCAGAAGCTGGATCTCCTTGGAGAAATAATAAATAAAGCTCATTTCTCATAGTCTTAGTAGAAAAGTTGTAACAAGCACCCTTGATTGTTGATGCAGATAGTCATGAGCTCAGGTTCTCAGCACCATGTGACATGGTCTATGAAAACAGATGTCCCTCATATTGGGACTGAGTCAGGATTTTCATGTTTATTGATGAAGCAGATGATTTCATGAAGCAAACTGTTGACTCTATCAAAAGAACAAGAGTTAAGTTATGTGGGTCCAAATGAGACTAAAGAGGGGAGTTTAACTTTGATGATTTGTCTTGGAATATTGTTCTTTTAAATGTTCTATTTTCTACTGGACTTGTATAAAAACCACTTTTATCTTTTTTTTTTTCCTAACAGTTTTAAAAGATTTAATGGGGAAAATTAGAATGACACAAATTTTCAATGACATCTTGCTCTAACTGAGATATCAAAGTTCATGAAAAATGTCTTGTGAGAAATCACATATGTATTGTCAATTAATAAATTTGCAACACCTAAGGAAGGTGGTTCTTTAAAAAATGACGTATATTGATAAATATTGTCTGATAAATGGTCAAATATTGATCCAAGTGATTTTTGTCTAATTTTGCACCCTATTTGGATAGGTTAAAAAATAGTTTTTCAATCATAACCATGCCAGAGATGTTAAATTTAAGGGAAATTACCACCTGATTAGGTAGGAGAGTCCATAATTAAAGACATAAAGACTATGTTTTGTATATGGAGATCATGACTCAAACTCCTCTCATTTATGGAGGGAGAAATTTTGAGTCAGAATCTCCATATGCAAACATGGTGGAATTCCATAATTTCCATATACAAAACACCTATCGAATTCCTCCTTATAAGAAGCATAGTCTGCTGCTGCCCTGAGGCTTCTGAAATCCAGCCTTAGAAGTGAAATACAATGCCATTTCTCGGCAAGTACATTGGTGAATTTGCAGACTCTGATTTTTGGACTTGAATGGATGACAAGAAAAGGACAATGGATTATGCTTCACATGAGACATAGAGTGAGTAAATAACTCTAGATGCTTTAAAAAGCCTCAAGATTAGTATATTATAGTTCCATGTTTACCTAACATGAGGATATTATTATATATTTCTCCACATCATCAGTTCCCCCTGTAGAAATAAAATAGACAAAATTGAACATATTATCAAATTAATGGTTCTGGTTCAGGAAAGTTGCTATTTAATTAAATACATACCTTAGTAAACGACTGCTACGAAGTATTCAAAGGGCCAATCTGACACCTTGCCGTTAGTCTCATCACAGACTTTGGCTATAGAAACACAAAAAATAGGGCAGAAAGAGGTCACGTTTCTCAACGCCTGAGGTAACCAGGGAGCTGTAGAAACTTCCTAAAGGCCACGAAAATTAGAACATCCCCAAAACGCTGAATTCTGAGATGGACCTTCTAAGGTGAAAACACCTTTTTCATTAATATTGGCTCAAGTTTATTGTAATTGAGTTATTGTTGATGATATAATAATTTAAACTACAAATACCACTTCCACTCTTATTCCAGGAGTCAGTTCTGAAAGCCAGTTCCCCTGCATATGCCTTTCTATAACTAGAA
This sequence comes from Plecturocebus donacophilus, assembly GCA_004027715.1. Lineage (NCBI taxonomy): Eukaryota > Metazoa > Chordata > Mammalia > Primates > Pitheciidae > Plecturocebus > Plecturocebus donacophilus. Next base: position 31,294 of record PVKP010013217.1, read on the forward strand.
AACTCATGCAGTGCTCAAAAGTTTTCTACAAACTTCTTTTCTGAACATATGTAATATGCTATCATATGTCACAGAGCAGGATATTGCTAAATACCTGAGGCAGACTGCAGAATTTTCCAATCCAGGAAAAATTTCAAACATGCCAAAATCCTGTGTATAGGGAAGGCTTGTCATTTACAATCTTTCTTTATGCCTGCTACAGGATTAATTTCACTCAGTAGAGGTTAAATGGACGCTAATTATATTCCAATACTTTGTTATTCAGTGAAGGGTCAAAAGAAGAGACTCCTGTTTTATTAAGTAGGAAATTCAAAGGAAACCTTACTTTTCCTCTTCATTCAGGAAGGTCAGTGAACACCTATATATTTGTATCTGACACTTTTTTGTGGATAGATGCTTCATTAAGCAGCATACAGACACAATTTGTTTTACTGTGCTTCATTTTATTGTACTTCGAAGACATTACTTTTTTTTACATTTTACAGATTTGTGGAAACCTGTTGTTCAGCAAGTCCATTTGCATCAATTTTCCACAGGCATGTGCTTACTTCCTGTCTTTAGGGAGCATTTTGATAATTCTCACAATATTTGAACATTTTCATTATTATTCCATCTGTTTTAATGATCAGTGATCAGTGATGTTTGATGTTACTAGTGTAACTGTTTTTGAACACCGTGAACTGTGCCCATATAAGATGGCAAATCTAATCAATAAGGGTATGTGTTTTGACTACTCCAATCTGTCTCTCCCCGGGCCTCCCTAGTCTCTGAGACCCAAGAATATTGAAATTGCGCCAATTAATAACCCTACTATGGTTGTCTACATGTTCAAGTGAAAGGAAATGTTGCATGTTGCTCACTTTAAAATGCATAAATGATTAAGCTGAACAAGAAAGGCATGTCCAAAGCTGAGACAGGCTGAAAGCTGGGCCTCTTACACAAGTTAGTCAAATTTTGAATGTAAAGGAAAGTTTTCAAAGAAAATTGCAAGTGCTATTTCACACAAAAATGATAAGAAAGCGAAACAGCCTTACTGTTGATATGGAGAAAATTTTCGTGGTCCATATAGAAGGTCGAACCCACCACAATATTTCCTTCAGCCAAAGTTTAATCCAGAGCAAGGTCCTAATGCTATGCAATTCTGTGAAGGATAAGAGATGTGAGGAAGCTACAGAAGAAAAACTAGCAGAGGTTGCTTCATGATGTTTAAAGAAATAAATTGTCTCCAGAATACAAAAGTGCAAGGTTGAAGCCACGAGTGCTGATGGAGAAGCTGTAGCATCAAAAGGGCTAGCTAAGATCATTGATGAAGGTGGCCGCACTAAAACAACAGATTTTCAATGTAGATGAGAAGTCTGGCTTCAAAGCTTGAAAGGACTGGCTGACTTCCTGGTTAGGGGCTAATGTAGAAGAAGACTTTAAATTGAAGCCAATGCTCATTTACTGTCCTGAACATTCTAGGGCGCTTAAGTAATTATGCCAAATCTGCTCTGTCTGTGCTCTATAAGTGGTACAATGAAGTCAGATGACAACACATCTGTTTGCAGCATGGTTCACTGAACATTTTAGGCCCACTGTTGAGACCTATAGCTCCAAAAATAAGATTTCTTTCAAAATGTTATTACTAATTAAAAATGCCCCTGGTCATCCAAGAGCTTATATGCAAGTATACAAGGAGACTAATGTTTTCACGCTTGCTAACATAACATCCATTCTGCAGCTCCAGATCAAGCCTTTCATTTCAACTTTCAAGTATAATTATTTAGGAAATACATTCTGTAAGGCTATAGTTACTGTAGATAGTGATTCCTTTTATGAATCTGGGTAAAGTAAATTGAAAACCTTTTGGAATGAATTTACCATTCTAAATGCTATTAAGAGCATTCATGATTCATGGGAGGAGGTCAAAGTATCTGGGAATTAGGAAGATGTTGATTCCTACCCACGTGAATGACTGAAGTGTTCAACACTTCACTGGAGAAAATAACTGCAGATGTGGTAGAAGTAGCAAGAGAATTAGAATTAGAAATGGAGCCTGAAGATGTGACTGAATTACTGCAATCTCATTATCAAACTTGAATGGATAAGAAGTTGCTGCCTATGAATGAATGAAGTAAGTGGTTTCTTAAGATGAAATCTATTGGTGAAGATTCTATGAACATTGTTGAAGTGACTAACACAGATTTAGAATATTCCACAAGCTTTGTTGATAAAGCGATGGCAGAGTTTGAGAGGATTAACTAATTTTGAAAGAAGTTCTAATATAGGTTAAATGCTATCAAACAGCATCACATATTACAGAGAAATCTTTCATGAAAGGAAGAGTCAGTTAATGTGGCAAACTCTATTGTTGTCTCATCTGAGGAAATTTCCACAGTCACCCTAACATTTAGTAACCACCACCTTCATCAGTCAGCAGCCATCACCATCAAGGCAGAGCCCTCCACCAGCAAAATAATTATGACATGTGGAAGGACTGAATTATCTTTAGCGTTTTAAAGTGATAAAGTATATTTAACTAAAGTATGTACATTGCATTTTTATATATAATGCTATTACACACTCAATAGACTACAGAATATTATAAACATAATTTTATATGCACTGAGAAACCAAAAAAATTGTGTGACTCACTTTATTGCAATATTTGATTTATTGTGGTGGTCTGGAATCTAACCCACCACAAGGGTTGCCTGTACCTGAATATAAAATTCATTGTATTTTCATTATTCAACAATATTTCTAAGTGTCAATTATGTGATCAACACTGTCCTGGGTGCCTGTGATATATCAGTGAACAAAGCAAACATACTGCTTTTGTGGAGCGTGAATATTAGCAGCTTGGAGTGAAACAACAAACAATGTAAAATACAATGTTTGTAAAAGCAACAAACAATGAATAGTAATCATAATAAATATAGAAATTTTCATAATAAATAGAAAAATTTTACAATGATTGTAAAAGCAACAATGAATAAGAGTCATAATAAATATACAAATAATCTAGCATGTTAATGGAAAATGATATTGAAAAAAGGAAAACTGAAGCAATGTAAACAGAACGTGAGCCCAGTGGGTGGTGGAAAATGGAATGTTCTACAATTTAAACGCAGTAATTTGGATAAGCCTCATTGAGATATTAACATTTTGAATAAGTATTTAAAAGAGGTGAGAGGTTTAACTATGTGGCTTCCAAGGTGCAAAATAATTCAGGCAAAAAAAAAAAAAAAAAAGCTAGATCAATGTCCTAAGTTAGGAACATGATACTAGTTTTTAATGAATAGCAAGATTACTACTGTGGTGGGTGTACCTTGAGCAAGAGCGGGGCTACTAGGAGAGAGGGTCAAAGGCTGCCCTGGAAATCAACCAGGCATTTATGGTGAAATGAATGGTCATAATTGATTGATATCTTAAACGGCTGCTTTCAGCTGATACATTAAGAAAATACAATTAGGAATAGGGACAGAAGTAGGAAAAACTTTTAAAAGAAAATGACAATAATGCAGATGATGATTGATGTGAGATGAGTCATGAACCATGGTGGTGACATTGCAAGTAGGAAAAAAAAAAAAAAAAAAATATATATATATATATATACATACTAATATAAATATACTTTTAAACATTTCACATGGAATATTTATATAATTAATATTTATATTAAAGTTTAGTTAATTGTACAAATGCAGAACAAATTCTTTAAAATATAATGTACAACAATAATTTTGTTTAAAGAGGAAACAAAATTTAAAAATTTGTTACGTTAAAATAAGTAGTGAAATGACAACATCTCCAAATTCAGTAAAAGCTCTTTTCCAGGAAAAGACAGCTATATTAATAAAAATAGTAAGCATAAAAATTACTAACACATTTAATCTTAAAATTCTAAAAAAATGATTACCAGAGTAAGAAAACAAAGCAGAAGATGAAAATTAATAAAAATAAAACAATTTAACAAGTTGGAAAACAAAAGGTGTGATTACCTAATAAGTAAGTTGTTTGAAGAAAATAAATAAAATAGACAAGATAACAGTTGATCAAAGTAAGGGAAATTGAAAAATCTAAACCCCAGAAGGTAACATATTAGTTTCATATTAGAAATAGCAAAATAAGTTAATGCAAAGAAAGGCAGTGATTCCTGTGCTCTGCCATAAAAATCCCTGGCCCAGATAAATTCATGTAGGAAGTATTCCAAAGCTCAGATAATCCTAAAGCAACATAAGATGTCCCACAATATAGATGAGGAAGGAAAATATCCAAATATAATTTATGAAATAAGAATAACTGGAATCCTTAACCCCAACAAAAATTGCACTGTACAGGAAAGCCAAAGGCCAACCTTAATTATGAATAGTAATGCAGAAATTTTAAGAAAATAGTAGCAAACAGAATTATTTAGCTTATTTAAAAGAGAAGCCATCATGACAAAGTGGGATTAATCCCAGGGATGCAAGGATGATTTCAATATTAGCAAATCTAAAAGCATAATTCACTGCATTGATAGAACTAAAGAGAAAAATTATAGGATCATCTTCATTGATGCAGAAAAGGCATATAACAAAGTGCAACAGTCTTTAGGGATTAAAGAATATAATAAGAAAGAAAATCATAGATACTTTCTTAATACAAAGTTTATGTATAGAGGCCAATGGGTAAAAAGGAACTAGGGTTAAGGAAATAATATATAACTACTACAGATACAGCTTAGAGTGAGACTGTGATGAAACTGAAATAAATTAAATAGTCAAGGAAAGATCATACAGGGATTTCCATGATATGCTGAGAACATTTGATTTTATCTTGATGATATTAGGAAGCCATAAAGTATGGTTAGCAGGAAATTTGAATCAACAATTTGGGATTTTGTACGGCTCACTGTTTCTATATGTAGACTAGAGAGGAGTAAAAGTGAAGTAGATTGGGAGGCTGGTGCAAATTGTGTTGACCTGAATAATAAGTATCTGTAGGCAATGAGGTATGGGTACAATTCCTGAGCACACAGTAGGACTTTGACAAATACAGTCCGTAATTCACGGGCACTTAAAAAAAAACTGGAAAATAATTTAATGTTCTGACTATTTAAAAATCCTTAACGATGTTACAATAACTTGAAGTCAATGTTTTTTGTTACAAAAATATTTTGTAATTACAGAGGTTAATATAACATTAAGCAATAGGGAATTCACCTTACAACTTCTGTGTCTTTTATATTCCACTAAGGTGTAAGATGTGTTTTTTGTTTTTGTTAGTAGTCTCTTGTTTTTTAAAAATATTTTATTTTCATAGAGATGTTTATAGTATTCTCTGATGGTTGTTTGTATTTCTGTGGGGTCAGTGGTGAGATACCCTTTATCATTTTTTATAGTGTCTGTTTGATTCTTCTCTTTATTTTTTATTAGTCTAGCTAGCAGTCTGTTTTATTATAACTTTTTCAAAAAGGAAGCTCCTGGATTCATTGATTTTTTTTAAGATTTTTCGTGTTCTATCTCCTTCAGTTCTGCTTTGATGTTGGTTATTTCTTGTCTTTTGCTAGGGTTGGGGTTTGTTTGCTCTTGGTTCTCTAGGTCTTTTAGCTGTGATGTTAGGATGTCAATTTGAGATCTTTCTAGCTCTTTAATGTAAGCATTTAGTACTATACATTTTTCTATTAATATTGCTTTAGCTGCATCCAATAGATTCTGGTACATTGAACAAAGAGACATGCTAGATACTATCTCACTAGTCAGAATGATGATTATTAAAATGTCAAACAACAGAGGCTGGCGAGCCTGTGGAGAAATAGGAATGCTTTTAAACTGTTGTTGGGAATGTAAATTAGTTCAAGCATTGTGGATCACAGTGTGGTGATTCTTGAAAGACCTAGAACCAGAAATACCATTTGACTCAGCAATCCCATTACTGGGTTTATACATAAAGAAATATAAATCATTCTATTATAAAGATCCATGCACATGTATGCTCATCGCAGCAGTATTCACAATAGCGAAGCCATGGCAGCAACCCAAATGCCCATGGATGATAAACTGGATTAAAAAAATGTGGCACATATATACCATGGGTTACTATACAGCCATAAAAATAAATGAGATCACGTCCTTTGCAGGGACATGGATGGAGCTGGAGGTCATTATCTTCAGCACGCTAACACAGGAACAGAAAACCTAATACCACATATTCTCACATATAAGTGGCAGCAGAATGATGAGAACACATGAACACATCGGGTCGGGGGAACAACACACGCTAGGGCCTGTTGGTAGTAGTGGTAGAGGGAGGGAGAGCATCTAGAAGAATAGCTAAGGGATTCTGGGCTTAATACCTGGCTGATGGATTGGTGGATGCAGCAAACCACTAAGGCACATGTTTCCTGTGTAACAAAACTTCACATTCTGCATATGTGTCCTAGAACTTAAAATATAATTAAAGTAAATTTTAAAACATATATATTTTAATGCAATTTTTTATTTGTGTTGTTTAAATAGAACCGGAAACAATAGATGAAATAAGCTGTTTTAACAGGGATTATTGCACTTAGATATGCAAAAACCAAAAAACAAAATTTATAATGTGTAGAAAAAAACTTCTCAGGGGCACAGATTGTGTAACATGATTTTTCTCTAGCATTTGTACGGTGTTATTTTCTACATCCTATATTTAATGACATGAAAGAAAGAAATCACATATGCAGTTGCATATATTTACATTTTTAAACTGTTCTCACCAGAGTTAGCATGTTGTCACTCTCCACTAAATAAATTATCTCATATTTCTTTGATTATGAGCAATGTACATAATTTGAACTTCTATTTCTGCACTCTCTCATGGTTTCTACTATCATCGAAGTCCTTAAAGAATGCAATTAGAGGCAAATACAAGATAGTGTGCTACGGTAGACCTGGATTCTAAATTCATCTGTTGTGGCTTTCAGGTAAATATTATGTGCATTAATATTTCTTCAAATCAACAAAAACTCAATTGATCAACTAGATTATTTTTAATGTATATATTCTAACATTTTCAAATGAACTAATTAGAAGGTAGGATCTTCTTACTGGCAATAATGGGAAAAACTATAATTCTGTTTATTTGCAAAACAATTGCCCTAAAATCTGAAACAGTTTTGTTTCCCCCCACAGTTTACATCGAAGTAAAAAACTGTGTTCTCAGATTTCTCAGTTTAGTTTCCCCTATGGAGTTTAAAATTTACTTGTAACTTTTATTTTACCAAAACTTAGCATAATTTTACTATAACAAAAGTTGAGACATTATCAAAGCTAATAAAGAAAATATTAATATTTCCAATATACTCTAGGGCTTGTCAGATATATCACCTGTATGGTTGACTGATTTTATATAGGAAGCTAAAAATTTATTTAGGTGCCTTTAATGAAACATCTCAGTGATTCACTTAGACAATGGAAAATTATTTTCTAACTCATAAAACTGCTATAAGTTTTAATTAATTAACAGTTACTAGTTGAACTCCAACTATAATAAAAATAATCTCAGTTTTGACAGCACTTGATAGATAAGGTTCTCTTCTGTAGATACCACCTTGTTAAATCATCATCCCAATGATTGGAAATAGTGAGATAACTACATTTTATAGGTAGAAAATATTCTGCAAATGATCAAGATTACATATCTCTGGTCTTTGCATTCTAAACCAATTTAGTTTTTTTTTTTTCCACTTTTTACTGCATGGTATAAATGCACGAACCTTCACAGTGTGATGAAAGCCAGTAACTCCAAGATGCTTTATAACTTGTGAGTAAGGTCTACCAAGCATGAAACAATAAAGTAAAAAGGAGATTTTCCTAGTAATTGCACTGCTTAGTGTAAGTTTAATGCAGAATGCAAGCCTGTAAGCTAAATCCTGCACTTCCCCAAAGAAACTTTTGAAGATTCATCTAGCTCAGACTACTCTTACTCTCCACTGTTCAGCTTCATCACTTTATTTAAATGTTAACATTTTATTCATTGTAACTTTCCCTTTCTATGATACGTATGATGTGATTTGTTCTCACCTGAAATAGCTAAGGTTCCAGAAGGCTAGAACTATTATCTATTTCACTTTTATGTTTTTCTTAATATTTATCAGAGTGGTTCTCAACAAATGTTAGTTGAATTAAAAAATACATGGAAATTGGGTAGGCAGGAGTAGTACTGATTTCAATGGCGAAGGAAAGATTAATGTGTTTGGGCACCTATTGTGTGTCAAGTACTAGGCAAAGCACTTTTCAATCCTCTGTACTAATAATCACTTTAGACAGTATAATCATTAGCATATCTAAAATTGAGTAAATTGATATTTGCACAGTTAAGATTTCCTGTAGGTTATAGGTGACAAAGTCAGGAAGTGGTCCAGTTTTATTTGTCACCAAAATCCCTGCTGCTTTCCACTCCCAAGTAATGTCCTCCATTTGAGATATCATTTAGTAACACTCACAGCCCAAGTGGGCACGTCATATTTGTGATTGTGGTTAGAAGTGTAAGAATCTTACTTAAACTGTTTTCACACAATTCTGGGCCTGACACATGATATGGTTCGACTCTGTGCCTTCACCCAAATCTCATGTTGAATTGTAATCCTCAGTGTTGGGGGAGGGAGCTGGTGGGAGGTGATTGGCTCATGGGGACAGATTTCCCCCTTGCTGCTCTTGTGATAGTGAGTCAGTTTTCATGCAATTAGGTTGTTAAAAAGTGTGTAGCACATCCCGCTTTGCGTTCTCCTGCTACCCTGTCAAGACGTGCCTGCTTCCCCTTCACTTTCTGTCATGATTGTAAATTTCCTGAGGCTTTCCAGCCACGCTTCCTGTACAGTCTATGGAACTGTGAGTTGATTAAATCTCTTTTCTTTATAAATCACCCAGTCTCAGGTAGTACTTACAGCAGTGTGAGAACAGATTAATACAATACAGATTTCTACTTGTACTTTTTCAAATTTCTTTTGGAGTTTTACAACAGCAAATCATTCTGCTTTTGAGAAATGAATTTTCCTCCATACATTTACCAAAGTCCAGTTCTTGCTCTTAATTTTGTTAGGTAAATGAATGAGACATCTTGAGTGCCTTGGGAACAATCTTCAAAAATGACTCCCTTAACCACTTACTTTGTTTTGTTGCCCAGGCTGATCTCGATCTCCTGGACACAAGTGATGCACCTGCCTCGGTCTCCCAAAGTGCTGGAATTCCATGTCATGTTCAACCATGCCTGGCCAAGGTTTTCTTTATAGTGAAAGATATAATTTCCTGACACAGCATACCTAGTGGTCCAAATGCAGCAGAAAATCTTGAGAAATCAGTGAATCAGAAAGAACCCTGATGAAAGCAATAATTTAGAATGGCTTCTCATCTATTCACTCATAGTCATTTTTTAAGTACCTCCTATGAGCCAGGCAACTTGCGTAGACATTGAGATACAAAGCTCAGAGATGCTGACTGCTACAGGAAGTTCACATTCTGGTAAAGCTGCAGTCATTTAAACAAGTTTTTATAACACAATGATAAAAACCCAAAGAAATCCAAAGAAGAGCAGAAAAATTATAAACTATTTGATGATGTCAAGCTTTGCTTGCTTAAAACATTCATCTCTCCAAACCACATGAAAAATATTTCCTCATCAATTCCTTTCAAGTGTCATATTACTATGCTTCTAGTAGCTTTTGCAATTATAGGTGTTTTCTGGCTTGTGCCAGATGATCAATAAATGTGTTCACCAGGCTTGCTAAAGGTGACAAATGAGCTTGGAGGAAGTTGGTAGATTTGAAGAAAGCAGCTAAATTTGAATAAGAACAAATGGAGAGTGAGATGTAACTAAGGAAAATAGAGACAATTCTTGCTTTATTAAGTTTTATCAATGAATTTCTTATACAATGCAACCTACTAAATATCCACAAAATATGTTGCAAAGCCTTCGCATTTGTTAAGACTTCCAAGAAGGTCTAAATCAAAAAGCGCATATGTGGTAATGCCTACAATTGCAAATATGAAACAGGTTCCCTAGTGAACTTGTGCTACTGGAGTGGTAACGAAGGTTAAGTACTCACTCAACGAGTGGAAGCTATTTGGAAAATTTTCATTTTATTTTAGTGGACAATTCAAAAATAAATGGCAGTCAAAAGTAAAGATATTTTCAAGTTCTCTCTATTGACAACATAAGAAAGATAAGTGATATATAGGATTTCATCTCTAGAAGCTAGAAGAAAAATAGGTGAGAAATAAAGTAAAACCTCTGGATTTAAGATTCTCAAGACTATGTTTTCTTTCTTTTTTATTAAAAAAAATCCAAGTCATTTAATATACCTTCTTGTATATTGCAAGCACTCAAGGGCAAAGATGCAGTTGGTGAAAACAAAAATGAATAAATAAAAATGAAAGAAAGGAAGAAGAAAAAAAGAAAGAGTAAGAAGGAAAACAATTTGAGAATCATTTGGAGATGTCAAGTTGACATCTTAAATTTTGAAATAACAAATTATTGACTTTGGGTATATCATGCTGCTCCTCTTGAGATCTTTGAGAAACAAAGCAATGTTTCTTTCGGTGTTTGAATGGCAACATTCTTTAGGCATACATTTATGCCTCTCAATGCAGTATGTTTACTAGACCTGGAACTTCTCCAGACTCCACCCCCTGATATACTAAATAATGATGGCTACTGCCCTCTCATCACCGCAATTTCATTAACAAGCAAAAACATTTCCCCCTTTTTACTGCCCCCCATTTACATACCCTTAGGAGCCTGGCCTTTCTCCTGATTGAAACTATGTATAGAAAGGGATTGGATGAATGAGAACATGTGGTGTTTGGTTATCGGTTCTTGTGTCAGTTTGCTGAGAATGAGGATTTCCAGCTTCTTTCATGTCCCTGCAAAGGACAGGAACTCATCCTTTTTTATGGATGCATAGCATTCCTGGTGTATATGTACCACATTTTCTTTATCTAGTCTATCATCGATTGATGATGGTGATGGATACAGCAAACCACCACGGCACCTGTATACCTATGTAACAAACCTGCACATTCTGTACATGTACCTCAGAACTTAAAATATAATAAATAAAATTTTTTTAAAAAGAAAGGGATTGAATGGAAAGAAAAAGACTGAATCTCAATTAAAATTTTCTTGTTGTGGTTTTTAGATTGTTTTTGTTTTGTTTTTGTATTCATGAAACAAAACTTTACTTTGGTTAACTTTTCTTTGGTCATTGACTTTGAATTGTACCTTATGCCCAACTTTGAAGCTGGTGCTTTCTTTCTCCATATGAATACATTTGCATTAATCTAAAACTACTTCATCTTAAAGCTCCAACAGAAGTTATTTGTTTTCCTTTAGGTCTTATCCTTGTTATTTAAAATGCTTACTCTGCTCAATGTTACTGTCAGATGTTTTGTCATTGAAATATGTGCTGCCTTGCTCTGAAATATGTTTTCATATGTTTAGGCAGGCAAGTTCTAGGGCTACAAAACATACAATGTCCTCTTTGGTTCATTGATTCCAGTCTTGTAAGACATTGTCATATGAATGTCATTATATACAATGACTATTAATACACTCCTGCTAAGTGGAATGGTAATTCTGGCATTTGCCTTACCAAAAGTAGAGACTTTGAGTAGGCAAGTACCATTCAAAGGCTTCCACGAACTTGATCTATGTCACCTGTTGGCTCACATACGACCATTTTCAATCAGAAACTCTTTACTGTTAAGTAAGACTAAATTTTTGTGATAAAATGCAAAGATAATACATCAAGATTGTTGATTATTCATTTTGGGGGTTACATTAGTTTGGCAAATTCCTTTTGGAGAGTGAATTTTGAAAACAGAGAACTTGAGAGAGAACACTGCAATAGGTATATGGAATATAGTACTAGATAACATTAGATATCACCAAAGTTTAGGAATTGGTCTGAAAAGAAGGAGAAGAGCATGCAAAATATTTATTTTAAATGCAAACTCATCAGCTTTTAAATACTTCATTTTCTTCCCCTCACAAAAATTATGCCACTTAGTTGCATAGAGTGATAGATGAATATGTGTCCACTCTCTTTGTAATATGTATGCTTCCTTTCTGAATAGAGTTCAATCCTTTCAATTTACTTGATCCTGAACAAATTTGAGGGTTGATAATGTGTATATATTAATCTAAATGCCCATAATTTTTGAAAACGTGTAAGTTACTTAGTCTATGTATTAGTAGTCAAAAGGACGTTTAGATGTATAGTGCTAGATGATAGTTCATCAAATTGATTTTCTTATCTAGTGAATTTTAAATAGCAATTTATGCTAGGGTGTCTTTGTTATTTTCGAGGAGGAAAATAATTTGATTCAGTATAGTAAAAGTCTGGTTTTAAATAGTAATCCAAATCACCAGGTGACCTTTAATTGAATCCAAAGTTAAATCAGAGGTGGGAGAATCATGGGTATTTGAGTAATATTTTACCTCAGTGGCTGTTAATTTATTCATCAAATTTGGCAAATAAGACTTCTTAATTTTACATTTTATAGATGATTTGCCTTCTCACAAAATCACTGATCTAAATATGGTATGAAAAATTTAAAGACAGGTTTCGATGAATTAGGAAATTCAATGTTTTTGCTACGTGATGATTTGCTTTCTACAAAAACTGGCCTGTGTTTCATAGTTTTATAAAAACAACATTCATTGTTATTTTGACTTAAAACTTTTCTCTGTGCAGGAACTGAAAAACTGTAAAAAATCTTCACAGTTTTTAATACTAAGAACGTATATCCCAGAGAAGGGGGCTTTCACTTCTGGACATATGTAAGTGCAATTTAAGCATAATGTATGCTTTTAATTTATACATATCTAGCTTTGCAACCTAAATATTTGACTAAAATTTGTCTGATAAATACAAAGCAACATGTTCGTAGTATCATACTTGGAGTGGCTTACCCTGTGTGATAGTAATGATCTACCTGTCCTCAACATACAGTTAATCAGGATCCTGATCCATATTTGGTAAGACATTATTAATATAAAGTTTACTCGTTATAATGCAGTTTACATGTCTAAGATTTTAGTCCTACAATCTAGTTCACATGTAAGCAAATTGTAAAATACATGTATTTGCTTCTCAAGACTTATTTGTGTATTTTCAAAATGTCAGATACACCTAAATTACTGTGATTCAGTGAACTATTCTTATAAGCTGAACAATGAATGCAGTTAAAGAAAAATACAGATAAAACACTGCCACTTAACACATCACTATACCGGTTAGATTTTGAAACATTAATCGAAGCACACTAAACACTTAATCTGGAATGCGTGGAAGAACAAAAAAGATCTCTGAACGTTGATTGAAGGAAGAAGAGTCTAGCACCAGAGACCTGTAATCGTGATGGCTTGCGTTGCAAGATCCTCATCATTGCCATAGCAACAGACTGTGTTTCGTTACATCATCGAAATCAGGAATGTGTGAGTTACGAGTGCAACACCCCACTGAGGGGACAAATTCAAAGCTATTATGAGAAAGGGTAATATAAAATGCAGTCATAGGTAAAGATGAGCATTTTGGAAAGGGTAATAACAAAAGCACACAAAGATAGATGAGCAGCTTGTGAAAATTCAAGTCTACTTTTGTAAGTGAGGCTTTTATTTGTAACCATTCTTAATCACTGTTATCACTGGCTTATTTTCTTCTTCCTTTTGTAAAATAAGACACAATTGCAAGCAGCTTTGAAAAGAAAGTTCAATTTTTTTACTTATTTCCCAGGATACTATATTTTTGACTGCTATCAATTCAAAGAGAAGTAGAAGAGATTTTTAACCTTCACATATTGCAAATATTGTACTCATCAAATATTCAACTGTACTTATACTGAGAGGTTATAGATATCACATATTAAAGGTACATGTTCCTAGCATGTGTACGTGTATTCCATTGTTACAAAGCAAGTTAGACTCAAATGTGTTGATATGTTACCAAGTACAGTGCAGATTTCTATAAGAAACCCATATTAAAAATAAAACCCTTATGATGTTTAGAATTGCATTTCTAATAGTGGTGGCGTAACGTCAAAGTGGACTAATGTTGCTATAGATAACAATAATAAAATCTAAACATAATACAATAAGCAGATACTGAAGGCACTGGGGAATGAAGAGAAGCAGGCAGGTGTGGAACACAAATTCTGATGGAAGCTGTGTGGTGTGAGTTCCCCCCTGTCGTTTCAGTATGAGGGATAGGAGCAATGAGCACATGTGGAGCTGGGAAGAAAGTAACAGGGGAAAGACCACAGTTTGCCTGGTCTCAGGAGCCATGGTTAGAAGTCACGTAAATTTAGTCTAATTGAAAATAGGGTAAGATACCTATGACATCTTGTATTACATCTTGGGGAAAACAGACCCACCCTTAATCTGGTGGGCACAATCTAATCAGCAGCCAGCTAATATAAAGCAGTCAGAAAAAAGTGAAAGGGCCACACTGGCCCAGCCTCCCAGCCTACATTTTTTCCCATTCTGGATGCTTCTAAACTAGAACACTGGACTCCAAGTTCTTCAGTTTTGAGAACTGGACAGGCTCTCTTGCTCCTCAAGCTTGCAGACAGCCTATTGTGGGACCTTGTGATTATGTAAGTTAATACTTAATAAACTTCTTTATATATGTATTCTATTAGTTCTGTCCCTCTAGAGAACCCTGACTAATAAACAGCTTTTAAAGTTGGTCATGTGTACAGGCTGGAATACTTTGTTGGTGAATCCTAGAAGCCTATCTCTCCATGAAGAGAGTGTTAGAGGCTATTCTGGTAAGGGCTCAGAAAAAGATGTGAGCTGTAGAGATAGTTAAAATCTTAGAAATTGCTTAAGTGATCATCATCAGAATGCGGATAGAAATATAGACAGTTAAGGTTATTTCAGTGAGGTCTCAAATAAAAATAAGAAAGAAAGTATTGAAAATGAAAGGAAATACCACTGAAAATGAAAGGAAATGCCATCTATAAAGTGGCAAAGAATTTGGCAGCATTATGTTCCTGTTCCAGTATTCTGTGGAAGGCAAAACTTAAGAGCAATTGTTAGAACAGATTGCTTGGCAGACATGAGCAGGACAGGAGAGGCACCCCCACCCCCCCAAGAATGTTAGGCAACCTTAACAACCACGTGGTAGTCATGTGGTCACTAAATGGTCTGTCTAAAATAATAATTGTACTCAGCCAGCGGCAGGGAAAGACAGTCTCCCAATAGATAGAAAACACCTGAAGTTGGTGACCAGCAGCTTCCAATGAGATCTCCGGAGTTGGGGGAGCCAGCTCAAGCATGCATACTGAGAGGCAAGTGGTGGAATTTAACTGGTATAAGACCTTCCTCTAGGAACATTCGACTAGTAGGGGAAAAAATGCCTCTGATACGGGTTGGCTGTGTCCCCACCCAAATCTTACCTTGAATTGTAGCTCCGGTAATCCCCACATGTTGTGGGAGGGACCTAGTGGGAGATAATTGAATCGTAAGAGCAGTCCCCCCACACCGTTCTTGTGGTAGTGATTAAGCCTCATGAGATCTGATGGTTCTCTAAGGGGAAAACCCTTTTTGCTTGGCTCTTATTTCTCTCTTGTCTCCTGCCATGTAAGATGTGACTTTTGCCTTGTACCACGATTGTGAGGCCTCCCCAGCCATGTGGAACATGTGGAATCCATTAAACCTCTTTTTCTTCATAAACTACCCAGTCTTGGGTATGTCTTTATCAGCAGTGTGAAAACAGTCTAATATAGCCTCAAATGAGCACGTACAAAACTTCAGTAAACACATTATACATGCAGCCCCTTCCAAGGGCCAGCAGGCCACTGTATTTGTGGAAAGGCTGCCCCAAGGAAAAATCAAAAGAGGAGACACATGAACCTCAAAACCATGCCAATGTATAAAATCCCCAAGTCAAGGGTTGGATCCAGCACTTGGATCTCTCAAGTTGCCTGTGTGGCCCTCTTCCAAGTGTACTTTACTTCCTTTTATTCCTGTTCTAAAACTTTTAAATAAACTCACTCCTGCTCTAAAATCTGCCTCTCTCTCTCTCTCTCTCTCTCTCTCTCTCTCTCTCTCTCTCTCTCTGCCTTAAAACTACTTCTTCCTCTTGGCTGAATTCTTTCCTCTGAGGAGGCAAGAATTAAGTTGCTTCAGACCTATCAGATTTGCTGCTGGTAACACAGTGAACTAAGATGTTTGGTGGAAGAAATCTCAAATGAAGTGTTGAGGGTGCTACATGGCTTCTCTTGATTCTTATACAAAATGTGAGAAGGAAGGATGAATTAAAGGTAGAATTTATAGTAAAAAGAGAAGCAGACTTAAAAATCTGCAAAATTCTGTCTGACCAAAATGTAAAGAATAAAAAGACATGTTTTGGGGAGAACAACAAGGGTCCTCCAAGTGAACTTTTGACAATATCAGTATGCAAGACAATGAAAGAGTAATCCCAAATGCATTTTGGAGATTTTCTTGACTGCCGCATCCAACAGAGGCCAAGAGTGCCAGGACCTTGAGGGCAGAATAATTTCAAAAAAGGGGTCTAGAAAACCCATGGGATTTTGGGGCTTACTGCCCAGTGCCCCCTCATGTCTCTGCTGCCTGAATACTAGTGAAGCACTTTTTGGCTGCCCCAACCGTGGTTCAAGGAGTCCAGGTACACCTTAAACTGACCCTCCAGAAGGCACAAGTAGTAAGTTTGGTGATATCCACGTAGTGCTAACTCTGCAGGTATACAGAGTACAAGAGCTGTGGGAGCCTGACTACCTCCACCTGCATTTCAAAGGATGCCCTGGAAAGCCTGGATTCACTGAAAAGCCTCAGTGATCAGGCAGAGAACTGTTATACCTAAGAGCTGTTGCAGAGGGTCCCTGTTAGGGAAATGCCTAACAGAGCTATGGGGTGAGGGCCATTGCTGAGAGACCCCATTAGAGCAATGTCTAGTGAAGCCATGGGAGGGAGTGGGGTGAGGGAGCCCCCCAGACCTGTAGCACCACGAGTGTGCAACTCCAGCCTGGGACAGCCACAGGTATAAAACTTCAAACTGTAAGAGCTGCACTGTAGGCTTTTCCCAGCAAAGCCATGAGGTTGGACACTTGTGGGGTCAACCCATGCCCCAGTGTATCTGGAAGATGAGACATAGAGCCCAAGAAGATTACTTTCAGGCTATAAGATTTAATGTTGTTTGCCTTGTTTGGTTTTGGACTTACTTGGGACCCATTACTCCTTTCTTGTCTATTTCTCCTTTTGGATTGGGAATGTCTGTTCTATGCCTGGCCCACTGTTGTATTTTGGAAGCAGGTAAGTTCCTTGGTTTTTCAGGCTAGCAGTTGGAGCATTTGCCTGAGGCTGAATCACACTTGCAGTGTCACCTATCTCTGACTTAGATGACATTTAGATGAGACTTTGGCCTCAGACTTTAAAATTGATGCTAGAATAAGTTAGAACTTTGGGAACTATTGAGACGAAGTATTTTGCATGTTGGAAAGGCATGAATTTGGGGGAACAGGGATATAATGCTATGGTCCGAATATTTCTGTCCTTCCAAAATTCATTTTAATCCCATTGGGATAATATTAAAATGTGGGATCTATTGAGAACTGATTAAGCCATGAGAGCCATGCCCACATGAATGGGACTAATGCTCTTACATCAAAGGTTTCCAAGAGCTTCTTGGACCCTTCATCTCTTCGTCATATGAGGACAGAGTGTTTGACCTATTTCTTCCTGAAGGATGCAACAGCAAAGCATCATTTTTAGATCAGATTAAGCCCTTACCAGACACCAATTCTTCCAGCAACTTCATCTTGGACTTGCCATTCTCCAAATCCATGAAAAATGCATTTCTATTATTCCCAAATTACCCAGTCTGTGGCATTTTGATATAGCATCAGGAATGGATTATGGACAGGCATATTTTAAGCAGATTTTATTTATTACATGTAAAGAATATTTCAATACAACAAGATTTTAAAAAATACTTGCATTTTTAGGTTGTTGATATTGAAACAATATGCAATTTAATTATAACGTTATATACACACATAAATTGATGTACTACATTTATGGAAGTTATTGTGAAGATAAATTTGTACTGATTATACATGAGATGATCTATAGCTTATTACCAAATTGCCATTTAGTACATAAAAACAGTTTTAATGTTCATCCCATCATTTCAGTAATGTTTGTCTGAAACTAAACATTCTGCATAAATTAGCAGTAAAACTACAAAGTTGTACTAGCATGTTGGATAGGTAACATTTTGATTCTACTAAATTCAGCCAGAAATTATTGAAACAAAAGTGTTATCTAAAGACTCATTCATTTTAATCATTGAAGCATACTAAAATTTATTTAATTGCTGTCATGTATTTTCTTAAAATGAATAAAGTAATGCAGAAAATATTTTAGCAGCACATAGTCCAGTTTTCACACAATTGTCTTGAGAAAATAACGATCATAATTTAGCAAACCAAATAAAAATAGCCAGGGTTTATTTTCAGAAAAAGTCTAATTTTGAATCCTGAATTTATTCCCATATGATGTAAGAAGAGTTACCTTAATGTATTAAATCCTAGTTTACAACGGTTAAAAAGGGGGCTGCAAGGAATGCAGATGACCTTGTGAAACTGGAAGAGATAGGTACCAGAATCTCCCCTGGAGCCTCCAGAACAAACCAACCCTTTGGACATTTTGCCTCTAGTACAGTAAGATGGTTTTTAAAATTTCTGACCTCCAGTCCTCCAGACGTACTGGCATATTATTTTTCAATTGTTAGTATAACAAATACCACAAATAGTGATGTAAAACAGCACAGATTTATCAACTGAGAGTCTAGAAGCCAGAAATTTTAAATCAGTTGCAATTTACAGCAGGTAGGTGTCCATAGGGCTGGTTTCTTCTGGAGGCTCCAGGAGAGAATCTAGTACCTGTTTATCCAGCTTCATGAGGCCACCTGCACTTCCTGGTACCCATTTCCCCCTTCAAAGCCAGCAGCACAGCATAGTCAAATTTCTTCCTAATTCTGAACTTCCTGCCTCTCTCTTATAAGAAACATTGTGGTTACATTGGGCCCAGTGGGATATTCCAAAATAATCTCCCCATTCCCAAATCCTGAATTTAGTCAGATTTGTAAATTTTGTTTTGCTGTGTAAGGTAGCATATTGCTGAGTCTGGGAATTAGGATAGGAGCGTTTTGGCTGTGCTGTCTTAGCCTACAGCAACCAAACACCCTGAATGGTGCCATCAGTTGAGGCTTCTGTGTTGACTACAAAAGACAAGGAAGGGCCTTGACCTCATGGACTTCAAAGAAGGGCAGGAATTTTAATAAATCCTAGCAAGGTAATGTAGGACAATAAATAATGTATGGCAAGTGGTAGACACAAAACCCTACGTAGTTATCAATATTTAAAGAAAGAAAATGAGAAATGCAGTGTTTTACTTAGTCCACATTAAAAAGTAGTATTAAGTTAAAAAGGGAAAGTAATTAAAAATGTTTCTGTAAAATTAATATGGAGAGATGAGAACAATAGCAGAGAATGATATTCCAATAGTATTTTTTTTTGTATGTTGTTCTGATTAAGCTTAAAGAAAGTGTTTATGTACAATAAAATTGAGTAAATATATTTGGCAGATGTTTTGAGTACTTTTTATTAGCAGAATCTATTATTTACCCAAACATTGGTATGTAAAGATAGATCTACAGTTTGGAGGATAAGCCGGTGAGCCTGGGAGATCCCAGCCAGAATGGTTGGGACCTGGACTCAGCATGAGTTGGGCCGGAGTCTAAGCTTTCTGGGGCACTGCTCTTTCAAGAGCAACGTAGTTTGTGACGTTCTGGGTGAAGAACAAGGAAGAAAGTGTTAAAGCCCAGTGAGACATCAGTGAGCTGACAAGCACATGTAATCAGGGGTGTCATGGTGACGGTGCTAACAAAAGGAAAATAAGTGTCTCCAGGAGCTCCACTGCCGTATTCAACATTTCAGTTAAGCCATGATTTGAACAGCTTTGCTGTTAACATTGAACAAGTGATTTTCTTCACCAGAGATTTTTTTTTGAAAGAAGCCTGTGTTTTCAGACAGTTTATTCAAATATATAGAGCTAATTGCAACTGTAGTTTTTAAGCTACCTTGTGATTTCTTCAGAGTAAACTCTAAAATAAATTTATTGCATTGAAGGGTTGTTTTTTGTTGTTTGTTTCCTGGCTAAATTTTGAATTTTTTGTAGAGACAGAGTTACACCATGTTTCCCAGACCGATCTCAAACTCCCAAGCTCAAGCAATCTACCCAACTCGGCCTCCCTAAGTACTAGAATTACAGGCATGAGCCACAGTGCCTGGCCCTTCACTTTTTAGGATTAGTTTTTTTTTTTAAGTTTTTTAAAAATTATGATTACACTTTAATTTCTAGGGTACATGTGCAGATCTTGCAGGATTGTTACATAGGTACACACTTGCCATGGTGGTTTGCTGCCTCCATCCCCCCATCCCCTGCATTAGGTATTTTTCCCAATGTTATCCCTCCCCAATCTCCCCACCCCTTGCTATCTTTCCCCTAGCCGCCCACCCCGCAACAGACCCCAGTGTGTGATGCTCCTCTCCGTGTGTCCTGTGTTCTCATTGCTCAACACCTGCCTATGAGTAAGAATATGCGGTGTTTGGTTTTCTGTTCTTGTGTCAGTTTGCTGAGACTGATGGTTTCCAGATTCATCCATGTCCCTGCAAAGGACATGAACTTATCATTTTTTATGGCTGCATAATATTCCATGGTGTATATGTGCCACACTTGCTTTATCCAGTCTATTATTGATGGGCATTTGGGTTGGTTTCAGATCTTTGCTACTGTAAACAGTGCCACAGTGAACATATGTGTGCATGTGTCTTTGTAATAGAATGATTTATATTCCTTTGAGTATATACCCATTAATGGGATTGCTGGGTCAAATGGTATTTCTATTTCTAAATCCTTAAGGAGTCTCCACACTGTCTTCCACAATGATTGAACTAATTTCACCACCAACAGTGTGAAAGTGTTCCTATTTCTCCACATCCTCTCCAGTATCTGTTGTCTCCAGATTTTTTAATGTTTGCCATTCTAACTGGTGTGAGATGGTATCTCAATGTGGTCTTGATTTGCATTTCTCTAGTGACTAGTGCCAATGAGCATTTTTTCATATGTTTTAATAAGCTTTCAAATGATTTCTTCTAACACTTTTTTTCTTCGTAACAAATTAAGAATTTTACAACTATTATTTTGGAAAATGTTATGATACATAACATTTTATTCTACTTTCTAGTTGTTTTTTGTGTGTTATGAGCCTGATAACATTGTCCTAAAATATTTAGTAGCCCTGGTAAGAGTTCAAGTTTATATATATTTTATCCACAACTTATTATATTGAAAATTTCAGACATATAGAAAAATTTACATGAATGGTTTGTGTCCATGAACGCTTAATCCACCACATTTATTTATATTTTGATGTATTTATGTACATCATGTATTTATGTATATTTTGATGCATTTGATGTATTTATGTATATTTTGATGTAATATGTAACCTTTTGAGATATTATTTGAGATAATCCTTTGAGGTATTTTGAGATAATCATAGTTTTCTTTGGTGAACCATTGGAGAAAAAGTCAGTTGTAGACATAATGACATCTCACCTCTGAATACTTTAGTAATAATTTTCTAAGAACTAGGATATTCTCTCTGAGGTAGCCACAATACAATTATTAACAATTATCATATTCAATGACTTTCATGTTTATAACATATTCATGTTTTTTCAACTTTCTAATATTTTATATGTTTGATATAAAATTCATTTAAAGGATAAACACTATAATTTTTACATTTAATTAACTTTCTTTAATTTAGAATAATTATTCAGGATTTTTTTCTTTATTGCATTGATAATTTGCATGTACCTAAGTCACTTGTTGCACAACTGGATTTTTCTGTTTCCTCGTTATTCAGTTCCTACAGTGTCAGTTTGTGCCATCATTAGCGATGTTAAGTTGAATTCCTTGGTTCATTGTTAAAAGTGTCATTTTGTCTTTGTAATGACTAAGTCATCTGTAAGATGAGATTTTGATTATCCTGTTTGCCAACAACATTTTTACTCAGTGGTTTAGTATCCATTGCTGATTCTTCCCTCATTAATCATTACTTGGCTATTTGGCATTTATCATGCTGCATCCTTCAGAAAAAAGAAAGAGCTTTATAATTTCTATTCATTTTCTAATTTTTATTGTAATTACGGATTCATGAATTTTTAAAAAAATTATTGTAACCCAAACTGTCATAATTTCCTTAGATCCTGGAATTTCTCATATTTTGTGAGTGGGTACCCTGTAAAACTGGTTCTTGTGTTTTTTGAAATACTGCATCAGTTTTTGAGTACTTCCTTTTTTCCCAGCAAAACAGAATCTTTCAAATGCCTCAGTTATTTTTACTGCCTTACATCTGGAACCTGTTATTTCTCTAAGGAACCCTTCTTGCTTTTACTGGGGAATGATATTATAGCCCAGTATATAGGCACTAGGTGTGCTCATTATTACTGGGATATCATTGCCTCTAGGTCATTTCAGCCAACTGAGCAAGAAAAAAAATACTAAAAATTGTTAAGTTCACACTGCTCAGGTAACTTAACAACACAGGTTATTTCTCTGCCTCTCCTTTTCACATTTATATCACACTTCTCCCATAATAATCACTCTACTTCCCCAAATGACAATATGTTCACTAGTCAACATTATAATAAAAACAATACATATAAAATAGTTTAAATTTAGTAAGCTAATGTTATAAAAACAATTTTAAATTTAGTTCAGGGTGTTTTTTCTTATAATTAGAATACATATAACTGATATCACTTAGCAAGATCACTGTGTAAAAAATTAGGTTTATTTTTTCTATGTTTTTCTGTTTTCAATTATATATACAATTAGATTTTTACTTTTATGGTTATATTTACTGTTATTCCTTCTATTCCTAATTTAATTTTGTTTTATGAATATGTAAAATAAAATCAAAACCATAGAAAAAGTATCCTCACAAAGATTTTACTTCACTTTTTAGAATTAGATTGTTCATTTTTATCAGATCTCTTCATTATGATGTAAAGAATGATTTAAAATTTAGCTACTATCAATTGGTTACCCATTTGTTCAAGCATCATTTATTGAAAATTCCAACTTTTTTTGATTGATTGCAAACTATTTATATACATATTCATGTAACACTTTTCTGAACTGGTCCATATCTATGCATTACTAGTACGAATATGTTTAGTTTATTTTAACAGATGAGTAAAATCAATGTAAAATTATTGACATAACTGATATATTTAATCTCAAACTGGTCTATGTGTGTATATATATATTTATATTTAAATATATATGTATAAATATTCTGCATTGATTTCTCCATATTATACTTTTAAAAATATTTTTATATTCTTTTGGTGTTCAGAAAGGTTTCACGTTTTTTATTCTAGTGTTTACCTTTACATTGAGACCTTACATAATACTGTAAGTCCCAGTTATTATTAACTCATTTTCTACTCTATGGATTTCTTTTTCATCAGATACTCTTTGACACAAACCTATTAGCTATGGTCTAGTCAGTGAGATTATCTTACTGTATAATTTTTTTTTTTTTTTTTAGAATAAAAAGAATAAAAGAGAGAAAGAAAGAGGAAGGGATTTTAGAAAACGAGAGAAAAGGAGAAAGAAAGAAACAGCAAAAGGAAGAAAAAAGAATAAAAGAGAGAAAGAGGAAGAGATTTTAGAAAAGGAGAGAGAAAGAAACAGCAAAAGAAAGAAAGAAAGAAAAAGAATGAAAGAGAAAGAGGAAGAGAAAGAGGGAGAGAGAATGGGATTCTTGTTTTATTGCCCAGGCTAGAATACAGTCTAAAAATGGGGATTAAAAACCTCTTTTATGCCAATAATTGTGCTTAACAATGGAGACAGGAAGGAATAGGGGATGAAAATAACAAATAAGCAGACAACCAATATTTTATTTAAACCTGTGAAATGCTGTGCAATTGCTGGGGAGTGATTTATTTCCAATTATGTGGTCACTTTTAAAATAGGTATAATGTCATACTGAGAAAAATGTATGTTTTGTGGATTTGTGGGAGGAGAGTTCTGTAAATATTTGTTAAGTCTAGTTGTTCCAGGTCTGAGTTCAAGTCCTGGATATCCTTGTTGATTTTCTATCTCGTCGATCTATGTAATATTGACAGTGTAGTGTTAAAGTCTCCCACAGTTATTGTGTGGGAGTCTAAGTTTCTTTGTAAGTCATTAAGAACTTGCCCTATGTATCTGGGTGCTCCTGTAATGGGTGTGTATATATTTAGGATCTTTAGCTCTTCTTGTTGCATTGATCCTTTCACCACCATGTAATGTCCCTCTTTGTTTCTTGTGTTCTTTGTTGTTTTAAAGTCTATTTTATCAGAGACGAAAATCACAGCTTCTGTAATGCTAGCTGGCTGTTTTGCCCATTAGTTGATGTAGATTCTTCATTATGGTGATGCTCTTTACCTTTTGGTATGTTTTTGGAATGGCTGATACTGGTTGTTCCCATCCATGTGTAGTGCTTCTTTAAGAAGCTCTTGTAAAGCAGGCCTGGTGGTGATGTAATCTCTGAGTACTTGTTTGTTCGCAAAAAATTTTAGTTTTCCTTCGCTTATGAAGCTTAGTTTGGCCGGATATGAAATTCTAGGTTGAAAGTTCTTTTCTTTAAGGATGTTGAATGTTGGCCCCCACTCTCTTCTGGCTTGTAGGGTTTCTGCTGAGAGATCTG